>JAPKID020008070.1:0-10048 GCA_026931265.2 Tropidonophis doriae
GAGCCAGCCTCGTGTCTCCTCCCAGGATGCCAGTACAAGCCAGGAGGGACACGGGTCCAATAAACATGTGGTGGCTCCTCAACAACCTGTCCATATACTCCAGAAAATACAGTATGTTTATGTATAAAACAGCAGCTGTACTGTTGTGTTACAATTCTTTCTTGAAGTTGATTCTTTCGAAATATCAAAATCAATTGTTGACATTTTATAAAGCCCAGCAGTTAAAAGAGAGCCAAAACTAGGATTTCCTGTTTATATAAGAAGTTTAATTGAAATTAGGTAGCATTTCCTTTCAAAAATTTCCAAGTATTGATTCCTTTTTATGAAGTCTGACAAGATTCATGATGTGCTTCAGATTTGTAGTATATCCTCTCTAACTTTTCATTGATTAGAATACTTTGGTGTATTCTTAATGATGATATGTCAAAGAAGCTGCAGGAGTAATTTCAAAGCATCAAGTTTTTGAAATTCTGTGAAAATATTACTTCTGTTTACTCTAAGATACTGGTTGATTTTTAGCTTTTATATAAAGACTTGTATTGAACCCTACAAATGTGGTTGTGTGACTTACCATGTGCACAAATGAGTTGAGTGAATGGTTTGAGAACATGAAAGAGTTATCTAGTAACCTTCTCAAACAATGAACTATAGAACTATTTTAGATGCTGGGATTCTAACTGAAAGTTATGTATCCTATACTAGAATCTACATTTCTCTGTCAATGGTTGAAGAATTCACATCTGAATTTATTTTAAACCCTGTTTGGAATCTTGAAATGAAAGAGATGAGCCAATATGACCATTGGCCATAGTGGCTAAGAATTTTGATAACTGTATTCTGATATATTTGGAAGGCAGCATCTTAGAAAAACTGCTATGAATGAAATATAGTTAGACTGTCTTTGATTTTTCATTCCCCTGTCCTACCTTTACATTGTATTTTATTCACAATTTTATTACTTCAATATTAATTAAAATAAAAGACTTACCTAGGAGCTATCTACTTCTGCTTTCTACTCTTTGTTAATTTTAGCAGATGCTACTCATAATGATTTCTGCATGGATTTGTTCTGTGAAACACATGTCAGATTGGGTATAGCATTTAATATGTGAAAACTGAACATGTATTTGTTTCCCTGAAAGCATTACATGTTAATACACAAGTGTGAGATTTTTTTTCTTTTTGACTGAAGAGTTATTTCTCTCCCAAGGGCATTTTTATGTGGGACATTCTTTTTTATTCGTATTTTTTAGTTTACAAAAGAATTGTCTCTGTTTGCAATTCATAGCTTTGTTAACAAAGCAAAAATAATGATGGCAACAAGTTCCATTAATAGGACATGAATGGACTCAATAAACTGATGTAGAACCCGTAACTATACAAAGGTATAAGATGAATCCAAAGTGGAAGAATTCAGTACTTAATCTATTCTTGATGGATTTACACTTAAATAAATAAGTGTATTTACTTGAGAGCAGATATTTTATGGGAAATGAAATAATGTTTTGAACAAACAGATAAAAAATGTAAATGGCCATATATGCAGCTTGTAAGAAGGTGCATCTTATTTTAAGTTTATCACTATTGACCCAAGTGGCCTTGGCGGCCCGGAAGACTTTTTCCCAGCTTTAATTGATTTCTCAGCTGAAGATTTTCCAGGATAAGCCTTGGCGGCAATTCACATTCTAATAACCTACAGACTGGTTTTGTATAAGCTTACTCTTCAAAAAAATACTTCAACAATTATATAGAATTTGGTAGTGAGAATACCAGCTAGTTTATTTAGATAAAATTGTGTCACAACAAATCCTAAACAATGCCTCCTCAAGGGCAAAGGTTCACATGTTCACATGTTTGGAGAATGTGAAAATGTAATTTATAATCACTGGGAAATGGAATTAATTTTGGCATTGCCTGTGCAGTGTCACGTGTCCTCTGAAGCCAAGCTAGAAAAAGAGCAGAATTTGTTAGAAGATAGTCAGGCAATACATTATTCTCTGAGATATTTCAAAATTGCCACCTATAAAATCTTCTCAAGTTTATAACTTTCAAATTCAGGGTCATTCCCAGAGTTTTCAGAAAGCATGATCAATACCATAGAAAGATACTTGATTAAGAGAGAACAGGAAATGGAAAGGGCTGGCATGTTAATGGTCTAAATTGCAATTGGACAAATTTAAAGGACAACAAGGGGGATGTTGGGACTGGAAACTAATGTCAACAGAAATGAAATGTATTTGATATACATTTCATTTACATATACAAAATGTACAGGATAAGGAATGATGGAATGTTCCTAATCAAGGAATGAAGCAATTAAGAAGAAACTTCCTTACAGTGAAGACAATTAACCAGTGGAACAGCTTGCCTTCAGGAGTTGTGGGTACTTCATCATTGGAAGTTTTTGAGAAAAGACTGGACAATCACTTGATTAAAATGGTATAGGGTCTCCTGCTTGAGCAGAGGGTTGGACTAGAAGATCTCCAAGGTACTTTCCAGCTCTATTCTGATTGCATTTTAAATAAAGACAACTGAGTAAGGACATCATACTTAATGCACATCCTGTAAAGGGCAGTCATGCAGAAGAAGCGCACAGTCTGTACTCTATTGTCCCAATTACATGTTGCGTAATAAAGGTGTTAAATATCTGGAGGCATTTCTAGCTGGTTACCTCGAGAAACTTTGCAATGGTAAAAACACTAGTAGAATTAATTATCTGACAAGATGAATTGAGACTCTTTGTCTCAGCATGCCTTTTTTTTTTGAAGTATGGTTTTCAGCCTGCTCCTCAAAGGCCAATTGCTACCTTGGGATAGGAAAATGTGTATCCCTGATTTATGGCAGTTTTGTGATAGCTGAATCTTATGGATTTATCTAGGAACAGATGACAGCTAGTTACAAAATATTGTACATTAGCTTCCATAGTTCCAAGACCTCTTATATGTGTGACCAGATTTTGTTGGACAACCTATAATTCTTCTCACAACAATGGTTTTATAATATCAAGGACAGATAACAATCCAGGTATGTGGACATTACTTGCACATTATTTCTACTCTCAGACAGTATTTTGTCTGTGGATGTATATACAGTATGTCTTGGCTTTAAAAACATATGAAACTTTTGTGTAAACAGGACAAACCAAGCAAATGAGAATGTTGTACTTTTAAAAATAAATGAAAAATCTGAAGAGGATTTATTGGTGAGATTTCACTCATTTAGCAAAATTGATTGCTTGTTGGAACATAAGGTGGAAATATAGATGACACTCTACCTACTTATAAAGCAAGCTTCTTTCTTGAATTTCAGTTGTCTATATATTGGCGTATTTCTCTGGCTTCAGGATGAGGTTCCATGTGGGGTTACATATCCCTGAAGGAGTAGAGCTGGTATTGCAGCCCAGATGAGCAGTCAGGCAGTGAGTTCTGGCCAGTGGAGTCTCTATGGAATATAAAAGAAGATCAAGAAAACAATTGAAAGCAGAGGGACACAGCTGTCAATGCTTTCATTATTTACCAGAAAGATTTTAAGTAGAATCTATGGTATTGAACATTGAAAGACATTGGAGATTTTGAAACAGAATTATGTACAAACGATGAACATTTTGTTGTTAAAGTGTATAGCCCTATATTGAAATTTGAAACAGAAGAAGAATAAGGTAATGAACAATAAGGAGGGTTAAATTTTGGGTTGTTATGTAAAGATGGAACAATGAGAAAAATGTTATTGAAAGAATTGAAATTTATTCCATGTTATAATCTTAAGGACAATTTTAATAAAATGATGCGCCAGTGGTATACCACAAAATTTATTTAGAATATATAAAAATATTTTAAATTTAGGTTGGAAATATCAACAACAAAGGTCATTTTATCATGTTTGATCAATGTGCACAAATGTTATGAATTTGGATTTCAAATGCATACAGTGTACTTCAGTTGAATGTTAACCTGAAGATTAACATTCAATTGTAACCAGAACTTTTCCTCTTGTGACTGATGAATAGGAAGCTGGAAAAAGGCATTAAATATTGTTTTTATATGATAACTTCAGAGATATTATTGTATGCACAAAAATTGGAAAAATCTGGCAATACCTATGACTGAGGAATGGTTGGTAAAAATGACACAGAAATAGCCAAATTGGCTTATATGATGAAAGAAAAGAGAATAGCTACCATTTATTGGAGACTGGAACCCCCTCATGGACCTTTTGCATAAAATGAAGACAAATGTACTTACAATGATAAGTAGATTAGACAGGAAAAATTAAAATTAAAAAAGAAGAGATAGACCAATTCTAAATGGCACTTTACATCTTTTTCTATTTTTCTGCTACTGTTTTTCTTTTTGCAAGTTTAGTTTTTCCTTTTTTCCTTTTCCCTTTTCTTTTTCATTCTAGTTTGTTTTGTTTTAGTCTTAGTCATACTTTAAAATTTTCAATAAAATTATATACTTATAAAGGAATACTTCTGATTACAAGTCTTAAGATATAATGTAAATATATTCTTCATCAGAGATAATAATGTATTGCCACTGATATACTTCATACTTCTACTTCATTAAAGCTTGCAGTGACAATATGTATGCATATATTTATTGATTAGATTTAATGTTTCCTCTAGGAACTCTGGATTGCAGACATTGTACTCATTCTCTCCTCCAATGCTTTCCCTTTCAATAACTTTTAAGGTAAAATGGACTGAGAGAATGATTGGTTTTAGTTTTCATGGTTTGGAATAGGTCTCCTCAGTCCAGTGTCTAAACCACCACAACACTGGCTTCTTCTGCACACTCTGTAATGCGATAGGATAAGCAGTGCTTCAAAAATAATGTATAAGGTTCTCATCATGAGTAAATATGTTGCTCCAGGGAGTAGAAATTATTTTCTAACTGCACAACAAGGGGAAGATTTATACTGATCTATAATTGCATATTATGATCTGGCAGATGTATTGCCTACAGGATGTTTTTTCAGCAGTACTATAAAATGAGTTTTGGAATTATATATACATGTAAGCAAAGTTACTTCTCTTGCCACAGGGAAAGAGGGCTAGTACCAGTAAGGACATAAATATGATTCTTCTCTCATTAGGGTTTTATCACAGATTTGTACATCAATAAATGATTAAGAATGTTTAAATTCATTTCTTGCAGTGAAAGGAGATGAATTATTTTCTGTATACATCATAAAAACAAATTTTGTGCACCTATAAAATTAATTGCTATTATTAATAATTTCTTACTTAAAAGAAGGCTTCTTTGGAAACTTGGTGAATGATTATGTTTGCCCCAATTTTATAAAGGAAAGCACAAAGTACATATTTTAAACAATAAACTTTCTTCTATTTTATCATCTTTACCTTTATAGTAACTCTTCTCACTATAGCAGATTTATTTGTGTATTGATATAATCCAAAGACTTTTAGTAGTTTACAGTTATAAAAGCATAAAAGAATACAGATAAAAACAAAATGGATTCAATCAATTGCAACATTGCCCCAATCGTCAGGCAATGCCAATCAACAAGAAACAACTTCAGCTTTTAAATATCTTTTGGAATAACTATCTTTTAAAATAGAGTCAAGATAGTCACCAATCACATCTCTGGGGGAAGCCAATTTCATAAGGTGGAAACAACCACCGAAAAACATATTCTCCTGGCATCACCCAACCTTTTATTTATGAACTGGAGAATACCTCTCTATGGATATGATAAATTCTATTTGGGTGGTTTGGTTCTACTAGCAGGTAACTAACTATCATATCATCAGCGCCTTTAAAGATCAAATTAGAAATAATTCAGTTGACATGGTTGGTTCAGTTGACTTATGAGCAGTTGAAAAATAATTCAGTTGACCTATCAGCATATGTTGCTGCATTCTGTAGTGGTTGCAGCTTCTGAGTACTCTTCATAATGGGCACTTCATGCAGTGCTTATTACAACCATGAGCAGTAATAATAATGGCATGGTCCCTTTGTGGGAGATGGGCACGGGCTATAAATATGAAATAAATAAATAAATAAATAAATGATTTTCCATTGCCAGTTTCCCCTATTCCCATAAAGCTACAAGCAGTACACCAGCAATATTTTAGTGAAGAACCTCATTGGCATGATTTTCTCTTGCTCATTCAGCTGTTCCTGTGAGACCCCCAAGGAGTCCTTAATCAGTAGTCAGGTCTCTCAAGAGTCTAGATGACACCCTGGGACCAAAAGCACCAGTGAACTAGATAATCCCTCAGCAAATAGCAAGCCAATTTGTTTGGATTCTTTATTAGATTGTTTCTTATAACTAGATGCTCAGAGTTTAAGTATAAAATCATCAAAAGCATTTTATTTCAGTCTGGGCTGGTGGTATATAACTGAACATCTTCAGATTGTTGGTAATATTTTAATCCCTATCAGGCACTTCAGAAAGAAATCATGCTTGATACCATCCAGAGTTGCTGACAGATAAAGCAGGATCTGGAGGTTAAAGGTAAAAAGGTAAAGGTTTCCCCTGTCCATTCACGTCTGACTCTAGGGGGTAGTGTTCATCTTCTTTTCCAATGTTGTCTGAAGTCATTTCTGTAATGATGTGGCCAGCATGACTATACACCAAGGTGCACAGAAGGCTATTACCTTTCCATCTGCATTTGCATGGTTTTAAATGGCTAGGTTGGCAAGAGCTGGGGCAAGAACATCATTTAGTCCTTGGGTCTCAAACTGCCAACCTTCCAATGAACAAGCCCATTACCTTAATTGCTAGGGAGTCAGACTCCTTTTCTTAAAGGTTAGATTTTATATTCCATGAAATGGTCTTCCCATGTCCGCTTAGTAAACCTCTCCATCTGGTAACCCTTTGTTGCATCATTTAAATCCTCAGTACAGTTCCTGAAATATTTTTAGCCTTTTTTTTCATAAGTTGTTTTTAATTTATATTCTTACTGAATTCTATCCAGCCATTCTAGATAAGATATAGATATAAACTCTGTTTGCAGCAAGCAATTTTATTTGAAATAAAATGAAAATTGTGTGCTGCTGCTACCTTCTAGCATGATTTTACAATTTCCTAGTCTAGACTACCACTCTGCATTTTCTGCATTGTTCCCAACACAACTATTAACTAAACCAACCCTCTTCACTGACATTTTACATGAAACTGGATTAGTTGTGATTGGTATATAGTTTCAAAGCTGAAATAGTTGAAAATTGTGTGTGTGTGTGTGTATGTGTGGGTTTGCCTTCCATTTATAATTGAGTAATTGACAATATTGAGTCTCTTCATGCCAGGAGGGTCAAAAGATCACTGTGAATTCTCAGTGTGATGCCAATATATGTCAGTGCACTTGACAATGTCCTTTGGTATTTGCAGGCTCCATGCCCAGATGAATTTTATCTTTTAAATACTTGTAGTAAAAAAAATCTCAGTGTAGTACAAATAGCAGCTGGTCCATTATTTCTATGTAGACCACATTCTTAGAAAATAAGGAAGAGAGTATATGACATACAATGGTTTTTGTGAAACTGTATTTATTTCTCCAAAAATTAAAATAAGTTGAAGTTAGAGATTGGGAGATATGGGGAGAAGTGGTAGATGAAAATACTGTTGAGCAGCCTCAAAGGTTTGAGCAGCTTGTTAACCATTTTGAGAGAGTATGTATAACACATTATCAGAATTATAAATATGTCCACTAACCCAGGGGTCCCCCAACCCCTGATCTGTGGACTGGCACCAGTCCACAGCATGCCAGAAATTGGATAGGGCAAATGTGCTGTATTTCCAGTAATCATGAGAATTGTATAGGAGAAAATCAACAGGAAGCTAGAAATCCAATTCATTTCCTTAGTGGTTTAGAATCCAGCTTGTTCCAGAATGCATTGTACTTATCTTATGATAAGCTCTACTTTTTCTTTACCACTGGTACAATTTTGGCACCTTTTTTATAAACAGAAGACCTGTTTTTAAAATATAAACTTGCTGTGTGCTCTGCTTTTAATGGGCTGTAATGCTTGAGAGGCAATGACTGCTGCTGGGAAAATATTGCCACTGTTTTGCTCTTGTCCAATAGAAACCAAAGAACTCTCCCCTCTAATTACAAAATAGGTAGCGAGAAAGTACCCATTCATTAACTGTAGAGCCATATTTCCTACTCTTTCACTGATCATTGAGTCACCAACATCTCTACAATAGCTGTTATTTGTAATAACCAAAGTTTTCCTCTCTGACATGAATATCTTTTATTCAGAAGGATAAAGCATTTTCAAATTGATGAAGGCATTTCTTTTTAATGTACAGAAAAACAGAAGTTATTCGGTTATCATCTCACATAGCTCAGTCCATTCCACTGATTATGCAGCTGGATTCTTTTCTCTTTACCAATGAAGTTGCATGATTTTGTTGAATATTCAGATGGGAGACAAAAATCATCTAAGTATGGATCTAAACTGCTACAACTTCCAATTATCAAATACATGCATATTTTCTTTCTTTTAGAGAAAGGGACTAGGAAGAGGAAGATGATGCAGAGTAAATAAATTTGTTTAAAGGCATGAGTGTATAAAAAAGTCTTCACCTCATAACCCAAAGAAACTTTATTCTATATTTCACTATTTAAACCCTGACAGGAGTATTCATTAACTTTCATGATTTTGTGATACCCGTGGGTGTTAAAATTACTGATAGAAATAACACTTGCTAGTAAGGTTGAAATGAGAGGGAATAAAACTAAATGTAATTCAGGAGTAAAACTAAATATAATGTGTGGAAATTATGGCTAGAAATATTCCGCCTGGATGAAGGAAGTGAACCATTAAACCTAAAAGAACACAATTCCTATCGTGTTTACATGGACACGATTGAAGTTTGGATGCCATTTGGAAAGCAGTTCTCTAGAGTTTAGGAAGAATAACTTTCACCAGCTGATCAAAACTGATGATGTGACCTGACTAAAGAGGCAAAACAAAGCTGACTGTGAATTCCCAGAAAGAAAAGTCAATAACCAGACTTTATTTACTAATACAATATATTTATACTGCCCACTTCAGTGAAGAATTGTCAACAGATACTCCTTGCAATGAGTGAGAGGTGAAGGACTAAGATGAACTAATCCAAATCTAATCCTAATTTTTATCATTAGGGCAAATCAAACTGGCTACTTGTTCTTTTAAAATAGAGGTATGAATGGAAAGCTGAATTGTTGTGACTTTAAATACTATTGCTTGCATGGTCTTCAACTGCTGGTAGACTTTAAAACCAACCCATTTTTAACTTCAAAAGTTAACTCAGAATCTTTCAGTATAATCAATAAATGCAAATACATTTTTTCCTCTTGGGGAGACCACACTGCTGTTTGTCTTCATCTTTCAGAACTATAAAAGAACTTTTTCTTTTTTCCAGGACATTAAAGATATGATCAGTGTTTTATAAAATGTTGTATTTTTAAAGAAACAAAATATTTTTTTGTGATTATTTAGTCAACAAAGGAAAAGATTGCTTTTCTTATAATGGAACAAGAAAAGAGAACTTCTAAATCAGTCAATAGATTATTCCTAGTCTACTGTAACCAGGGCCCACACAGTAGCTTTCACCAACAGCCATAATAACAATTGTAATGGCAGGAGCTACCCATGGTTTTATTCTGGAAACCGGAAATATTATTATTAGCAGGCCTTCTTACTTAGAATTTTTAAAGTTCTATGAAACACATATTTTGAAACCATAGGTTCCTATCCTCAGGAAGATAGTTTTCTGATTTCGTTACCTGTTAAAATAAAATTGCATCATAATTTTGCATTAAAGCAATTGTGAAAGAAATTACATTTTCCCTCCTGCTTTCTGAGCACACTTTCAAGAGTCTGGGAATTCCTTCTGGTGCCGCCGGAGGCGACGGATGAGTCTTTGACACGTCTGCCACTTTGTTGCTCCGGCGGCCCCTTTGGGGGCTACGGGGCTCTTTGAAAAAGCCCCCACCGAACGGCCGGCTTGCAGGGGACTCGGGGGGTGGCCTCCGCTTCGACCCAGGAGTCAGAGAACTTGCAGCGGGGGGGGGGGGGGAAGACTTCAT
>JAPKID020008071.1:0-10048 GCA_026931265.2 Tropidonophis doriae
GATCTCAAATGAAGGTTTAAACATATGAAGCTGTTTTTACGCAGAATCCAACCATTGATTTTATCTATTTTAATACTATTTTAATCAGCATTGGCTTGTCAAGCTGGGATCTTTCCCATTGCTCCTTTTAATTAGAGGTTCATTTTATGCATCTGAGGCATGCATTAAAAATGGGCTTCGTTCTTTCCCATAATATGTCCACGTTCTCTGAGCACAAAAGTTTAGCCCTCTGATGAGAGGAATTTGACCTTCCCCCCTTGGTGCTTCGTTTATTTACCTACTGGGACATTGCAGTGAATCATGATAAATCAATATCTAAACAGGGAATACCTTGGTTCTGTGAACAATAAATAATACAATCCCTTGAAAATCAGGTGTTATTCCTGGAAGTGGTAATACAATCTGCCTCCCTACTGCAGCTGTCTCTCCCCAAAGGGCAAAGCCTCCTGCATCCCTTTTCAACAGCCCCTGGAAGAAGTATTTATGAACCTGAAGAACAGATTGGCAAATGGTATTCAAAATGCACATTTAAAAGATAGGCTTCATGTTTTGCATTCCACCTGACAACACATGAGAAGCAGGGAAAGAAGAGAAAAAAATCCTTTAACTTTAGATCTTCTGCCATCTGTTCCACTTAGCTTCTAAGAGGTCCCGGTATTTTTAGACCTAAGGAGATTTGTACTGGGACATACCGCCTGCAAGCCACCACTGGTATAATATAAAGGAAATGAATATGGTGAAAGCTGGAAATAATTAGTAAAAGATATCAAGGTGATGAATACAAGATGGATAGTTATTTTTTGTAGTGTCAAAGATAAACTTTGAAGAAAATGAAAAGAAAGTGAAAGACAAAAGAATAAAACCAAGAACTGCAGAAAAAGAAGGTAATGCTAAATGAAATTTATTCAAAGCTAGAGTAATTTAACCAAAAAAATGCAAGGTGGATGTAAGGCAAAATCATGTAGAAACTATTTTGAACAAAATTAGGGAAGTTTACAAAGTGCCACAGAAATGTATAGAGCTATGGTTATGGGAAGTATGAAAATTATTGTTTAGTGACATATAAAATGAAAGATAATGTAGAATGTGTATGTAAAGAAATATGTAAGATGTCATCAGAGAGACCATGGAATGATTAAGATGAAAAGAGCACAAAACACAACAAAATGACTTTGATTAAATTAAAAAAAATATGTAGGTGATTGAAAAGGGCTAAGCAATGAACCCTCAGCAGTGTGAACGTAACTGAGAATAAAAGTTAAAATGATTTTGAATAAAAATAAAATGATTTGGGATGAATCTAAAATGGGGGAATGCTGAAAGGAGCATTTTAAAGATTTGTTTCGATTGTCAAGATAGCAACACCTTGAAAAGTAAAATAAATGTTACGCTATGTTAGTATACAGGAAAAAACATTTGACATGCCTGTAAACTATATAAATGTGTGTATCTTGGTAGAATGTTTACTAATCATTAGGAGTGGGTGGGTAATGGCAATAGTTTTAAGATATGCAAATGCTGGTAGAAAATGGTGGTGGGTGCCCTAGAGGAAGAAAAGTTGTCAAACTTTGCGTTAATGGTGCAACATGGTTTATTTCATACTCCATTAGCCAGCTGCTGAACACCTGTGGTACAAAGACTGCTTTGTGTGCTACAGACTAAGGATGAAGAACAAGTCTCAATCTTCATGCAGTTTGGAGGAATTCAATTTTAATCCTCACCTGAATCAATGCAGTAGTCTCTGGGCTCTTGCTTGATTCCCATTGGAGACTGGAATCCATGAGCTGGGGGTACTGGAATACCTGGTACCCCATGATCATAGAGTGGGTCGTGATATTCTTGCTTGAATCCCTGAGGAGGATGGGCAGTAGGAGGGACAAGAGGCTCTGACATCTGCCGGTGGTAGACAGGGCGGTTGTCTCCAGAAAGCCCTGGCTGAGGATATGGGTGGCAAGGTTCAGACATCTGTCTTTGAAACCTTGATGGGAATGAACAAGAGAAAGAGAGAGAGAATTATCATTTACTCTTATCAGAATCTAGACCTGCTAGAGTCTTGCTTCTGATTTAAGTTACCTAAAGAGGAGTTTGATAGTGAGATGGGCAGCATCCAAATAAATAAAATCCTGGTAAACATGGGTGCATAATGCAATTTCAGCAGAGAGCCTTCATAGCCCACTTTTAATAATAAGAGCTGGGTGCAATGTAGCAACAGCAGCTTGAGATCATTTAAAGAAAAAGTGTTAGATATAATGTAGTAACATAACCAAGTGGATGACGTATAACTTTGCCTTCATCAAAGCTGCTAAATGAATCATTTTGCAGACAACCCAATCTTTTTATGCTGTCCTTCTCAGCTGTAAATTTGACCTAACATTTGTCTGTTTTAAAAACAAAAACAATCCATTAAAAACTATATATACTTTTAAAGCATAAAGAGCAGTGATGATGCAATGGCTAGAATGCAGTACTGCAGGTTACTTTGGCTGCCTGTTGGCTGCCTGCAATTTGGCAGTTTGAATCTCACCAGGCTCAAAGTTGACTCAGCCTTCCATGGTGGGTAAAATGAGGGCTCAATTGTTGGGGGCAATATGCTGACTTTGTAGACTGCTTAGAGAGGGCTACAAAGCACTTTGAAGCGGTACATAAGTCTAAGTGCTATTGCTTTTAACACAATAAAATATAGGGTATTTACAATGAAAACTCTACACTAGTGTAGAAAAAGCCTGTTGTAAGAGACCCTATATGAAAGGAAAAGGCCCCAATAGGGACAAGAACTATATTTTTCAGTAATTAGGGCAAAGATGGATAAGACTTGCCAAGAAAACACCCTCTTATCTCAGAGTGAAACTATATAATGTGATACAGAATATTGTTAAATTTTCAATGTTTAATACTTATTTCTTTACTTTATTTGCCTCCTATCTTGTTTCAAAACAAAATCTGGATGTTTATTGAAAAGCAGCTGAGTTGGATCGAAGTAGTAGTACCAGGAGAGACAACTAATTTTTCAGACAGTCTAAAGGAGAAGAATCAAGAGAAATAAACTAACTTATCTGTAGCAAACATGACCTTCATCTGGACAAACATGTCTTCACTACAAGGAACAAGTAATTTGTTTTTGCCAAAGAATTAGGAAATGATAAATTTGACTATATGCATTGCATTTCAACAAAGCAAGCATGTGTCTATATAATTCCAAATTATATAAAGCTGCTAATCTGCGTCAAAACAACTAAGGATTAAATGTTTTAGCCATCACTTGCTGAAAAAAGTATGCATGATACAAAATGCTTGTGGATTGTATGGAATACACAGAGGGTACATTCATGTGTACCAAAAATTATTTTTATTGTTTGCAAATATAACCAGATGTTTCATAAAGCAAAACACTGGCATTCAAAAAAAAAAGTAATGTTAGAACTTATGTTTTTGCAAAAATTAAGTTCCGCAACTGCTATCTTGGTTGAGGAATCTGGGTGAACCTTAGTGGAGACTAAAGAAATATACAACCAAAATTCTGATATTCTTGGTTTTGAACTCTCAGAGGCTACAGTAGTAAACTAGGGACATCCGTTCACATCCTGCACCTTTGAAAAGTGATTGTGATCAATCAATTTGTTTCCCAAGCCTCCAGAGGCACATGACCTTAATTTAGCTTTGAAATATGACCTACTGCAGCTGACAGACCAGATTATGCTACTTCCGATCTGTGTCCTTCTAACCTTCTCAAATGTAACTCTAGAACTGCACTGGTATGCTTTCTGCAGGAAGAGGAACTTCCAGATGGAATCAAGCCGAATAGCTTTAAGGTCACTGGGAACTTAGGGACTGGGAGATATGGCTGGCAGTCTTAAAAGTAACTTGAGGTTCTGGCAATAAAGAGGAACCAAATTTATTTAAGGAACTTGGATGGAGATTTGTCATAAATATGAAAATATTTTTTTCTGGAAGTAATCCCATCTTGTTAAGCTTTAAGGTGTCTTGTCTTTCAATCACGTGTTAGCCTAGAGTATTTTGAAAACACAGCCTCCTATTTGAGTAAGAATATCCAGATCTGAAACACTGAAGTTGTTAAGCAGACCCAAGTGAAAAAAATAGGGTAAATTTCATGAAAAATCCAACAATGGTAAATGTCACTATGGTCATTACTATTGATATGTCTTCTGACAAACAAGACATAACATTTGAAATTATTTCAGTCTGTTTGATTAACATTCTAAAATGGTGATGCCTCTTGAAAGTTTCACAGAAGGGCAGGCTATAAAAACATGTTGCATATTTCAAAGAGGAAGAGTCAAATATTGACCAGTAAATATTTTATAAGGTCAAGATCATGTTTTTCTCTGATGGTTCTAAATAAAATCAAGTAATAAGTGCAATAAATTACATGTAATATAATGTGTATAGTGAAGAAAAAGGCCAACGGCCATTGATTAAAATGATCTATTCAGAATGTCAGCCACTTAACTCTTTAACAACATCAGTCTATATATACTGCCAAGAAATAGCTGGCTTCCTTAACTACTGAACAAGGATAAGAAAGTATGAACTATTGATCTGAAATTTGAATTGTTGATTCCATTTTAGATATATTTCCCAACTTAAACGAATCATAGGAAACATTCTCAAACAACCTGAGAATATAGAGATTAAGATGTGTGCATTCTTATAGTAAAAGATTTCTGACAATAATCTAGGTTTTTGGGCAGACATGTATCAAAAGAATAATACACTTTCAGCAATACCAACAGACCAGAACCTGAGGGGGTTCAGCTTCATTTTCACACTCAACCTTAGCACCTCCCTGGGTAATTTCAACCAGTTTACCCTCTCACAGCCCAACCTGTCTCATGGAATTATTGTGGGACAAACTGGACAAGAGAATGTGAGGAAGATTCTCTCTCTCTCTCCTTTCTTCTCTCTCTCACACAAGCACACCGTTTTCAACTCACAAAATGGGATATAGAATTAGCAAACAAAATATGTCTCTGTTAGATCACAAGGCCTCTGGACAAGAAAAAACATCCTCCAAGTGTGGGGGAAAGCCCCCATCCCCTTTACCTGTGTTCTGTTGGATACTGGTTTTCAGGCATTATCTTTGGCATCTGGATAGGCTGATGAGGTGGTCGAGGTATAGCAAAGGGTTGCTGCCTTGGTTCCTGAAGAGGGTGAGGGGTGGGAGGAGGGGCACCCTGCAATGGGCCAGCTGGGCTGACATGTGCAGGAGTCTGCACAGGTGTGGCGGGCAGAGGTGGAGGCGGAAGGGCGCCGCTCTGAAGTGCAGGTGAAGCTGGGGTAGTGGGCGGAGTTAATGGCTTGAACCCAGCGGGGGGCTTCCTATCATAGGCACTGTTCAGAGAGCAAAGAAAAAAGAAGAGAAAGGAAGCACAATTTAAAACAGGCAGGAACCATTTATTCGGCTTCAGCTTCAAGTCCTTGACAGTTGGAGCTTGTTTGCATTTCATGGTTGTCAGGAAGTAACAGTTAAAGCCGATCACAGGCCCAAGGGAATCTTTGTACTTCAAGCAAGCGACAAACAGGCTGAGTCATAGGGTTCATTTTAAAACACTTTTCTCACAATTTTCTCAGGCATAATTGTAGCTTCCGATTGTGTGCATTCTCTTCTTTCCTACGGAACAACCCCCCCCCCCTCAAAGTGCCTTCCCTCTCCCCTTTGTCCCCACCTCGAATAATTAAGAACCAATTCTAATCAGGAGAGCAAACACCATTCATTCTGCAGGTTGCCCTGGTGCAATTCCTACCCCCTACCCCTGTGAGTGTGCACTCATATGCACTTGTGTGAAAATCTTGCAATTAGTTGCAATAATTAAATAAAGACACTTTAAACCTTTGGCAATGTACAGAGTCATTGCTATCTGTATGAACAAGACTGCTAGGTAAAACAGGTATTAATCCAATAAATATTGCAATTATTTCTTGGGTTGTAGCAACTCTCCCTAGCTTAATGGCTTTTAGAAGTGTTTAATGCTACTTTGGCAGCTGCCACTCTAACATACTTGAAAAGCACTAGGTTGAAAGCAGTTATGTTAGAATATCAGAAGTGCATGTTAGAATTTACAATGATTTGGGGGTGGATGATGTTCCAAAAAGGCATGGGGTTAGCAAGGTAAACAATTCAGGATACAGAATAGAGTTGTTACAATTATTCCCCCATCAAAACAGCTTCCCATTGCTCAAGCTATCTGATTTGAGTTATACTGCATTGGAAGAGGCCACAGGAACCCAAATCTATGTCCAGTGCTTTGCATCTGAGCATAGGCGCTACTATCAAGTTGCAAATAGCTTTCCAGGTAAATAATTAAGCTTATAAGGCTTCAGGAGCAGCTCTCCTGGGAGGTGGCTTGTCTTGGCATAGCTTGCCAAAGTAGTGGTTTCATTTTGTAAGACAAAAAGGTCTAAGTCTACTGTTTGCACATTTCCCCCCCACCCCACAGAAATCAACCAACTAAATGTTAAAACAAAGTTATAATAATTATCTTTCCATTAGCCAAACATACAAAAAAATGCTATCATGGGGCAGCCTTGCCAAATCAGTACCAATACCATTTTTTATTCTCCCTATTTTCCTACTCCAACTCTCTTTCAAGTGTTTTTAATCAATTCTTGATTAAACTGCTGATGTAACTAATTAATATTTTTAATCAATGGATGGAAATTCTTTGATTATTCAAATGGGTCTGGTTCAGTTTCTAGGAACTGTCAATCATTTAAAACAGTGCTTTTGCAAATCGATTCTACATACCAATAATTGTAGAGGCACTTTTCTCCATAGTTAGCACAGACCACCTGCTCATGACTACAGGTGGACAGCTCCGAAGATGGGCTGTGCAGTTCTCTCTTAATCTTAGCTGGTGGCGGCGCATGAAGGACCACTGGATTGAAAACAATGGAAGAGAATCAATGCATGTGTTATAAACTAGATACATTATGTATAACTTAATTTCCTATCTATATTTATCACATACAGACAACCAGGTGCTACTTATAGGTCCTGAGTTACAGCATATAGTCCTTATTTTCTTTCAAGTGTTACTGAATCTTACAGGAGTGCACATTTTAGTTTCTATAATTATGTATTGTTCATATGGGTAATTCATAAATGACATAAAGTTTCTTCATGTTAATACCCAGAAAAGAAAAAAAAGTGCTGAGTATCAGCAAACAGAACAGTTGCAGCAGCAATATGAAAGGAAGTAGAGGAAAAAATAAGGCCACTAATGAGAATTGGATTGGCAATTGTCCAGGGTAAGAAAGATTTTTGACTTCTCATTCCTGAAGTTAGTTCTATCCAAGTAAACAAGAAGGGAAACCAAGAACACAAAATTGTGAGCACAAGAGAATTTGGAATATGATAGTGTATGCTTTTTGACACTACAGTGAGAAGCCAATCTGGAATGAAATTTCAGTAGAACCATGGAGTTGAAACATCTTTTCCTTGTAATGCCAACCCAGCTTCTAAACACAATATACAATCTGAGTACTACTAGAAAACAACACCGTGCTTGACTACAGCTAAGTATTGGACAAAAAGATCAATACCGGAAAACAAAGAATTGAATAAATGCACTTGGAACAATTTATGCTATTGAAATATTAAGCCTAACCCCAATTTAATGAAAAGGAAAAGAGGTTAATCCCATGTATTCCAGTACTCATAAATAATACGTTATCAGGTACACAGATTTCTGAGATCACTGTAGGTATGTGTGCATACATTTGTGGGTTTTTTTTGTTTTTTTAAATTGCATGGCTGCCGATTTCACAGAAAATGACTGGGTGGCATACAACCAACAATTAAAACATTGTCACAGCTTTTGAAAACTTTTTTAAAAAAAATGAAAATAAGACAGTGGAAGAAGAACATTCAATTAAACACAGTATAACCATTGCACAGGGTGCCCTGGGTGCAATGCAACTCTGCACCTTGAATTTGTCTTTATGCTGATGCAACAAAACACTGTGGAAATGCCAGGAGATCTAACTGATTTGAACAAGTGCCCAACCTCATTTGCCATTGAAAGGGAAAAAATACTGGCAACTGCATCTTTCAACTAAGGTATCCTGACATCCCCACATATCTTTGAGAGGGAATTATTTTTCACGGCATTGACATTTCTAAGCAAGATTTGACAAGAAGAATAATCTATCTATGCCAAGGCAGGGAGATCAATTTCAAAGTAGGAAATGACCTCATTAGGAAGAAACACCTTGCTTCAATATTAGTCATGACAACTCCCAGCTTAACTGGTTCTAAAAATACACAGCTCTGAACTCAACAAAAGCCTCCCTGGGATCAGGTTTTTTGAAAAGTACTTTGAGCATCCAGATCACTATATAGACAGTGGTATCTTTGTATTATTACGCAAGACAGTCTGAGCGCCAATGCAAGTGGCATAAACATAATTTCTTTATACTAAAACTGCAGCAACAAAAAGCAGCCATACTAAATCTATCATGATAGTTACTAAACTAGGAGTATGTGGATTCAACAACACTGCCAAGTCAAACTGGGAAGGCCTGTTCTGTTTGTAGCAAAGCCTCTGACAACAATTTGTTCTCATAGGGGATTAGATTCTTTATTTTAGACGATGGCTATTTTAACTATGTATTGATGTCTATAATAAACATATTGTTCTGTGGGTGCTTGCTATCCCCTGCTTATCATCTATAGCCTAGCAGAGATACTCCTATTGGGTAGCATGAGATCATCTATTTGGGCACACCAATACAAAGCACATGACCTTTACAGTATGTTTCTTTCAGGTTGAACCCTTTTAAGGTTTAGACTGGGCTTTTTTTGGAGGGGGGAAGGAGAAACATTTCCACTTAGGCAAGTGTACTGTGCGCTTGAAGAAATGTAAACTGGATCATGTATACAGTCACAATCTATGTCTGGAAGGTATTTTTGAAGCCACATAGATTGCAGAATTTGATATGATGTAGCTTTATTCATGAGGTGCCAGTGAATACATCACACTTCCTAAAGGTGCTATTCTCCAGACGCTTTGAACTTCAATTCTCATCAGTCTTAGTTATTAAGGAACCCAACCCAAAACCCCTGGAAAACATCAGATTTGCCATCATGCTGGATAAGAAATAGCTGATTTAGAGATGTACTGCAGGTCAGCTTAAGTACTTTGATTCTAAGATAGAATAACGGCCTTTTTGTTTCAAGGGAGGCTCTTAAGTGCAAGATGGAAAAGGAACATGCCCAGTTAGACTGATGCCAGAAATTAGCAGAGGACATGTGAGTCTTGCCTGCTTCTTCTCAATACAAGTTAGCATTTGGCAAGCACCCATGGAAAGATGATGCACATAGCATCTCTGACTATTCATCATTTATATGCAGATCAGCTGTACTCTGCCATTTAAGTCCAACCGGGATTTGTTTGTGCACCAATCTGAACACACCCTGAAAAGCTGGCGTTAAATGTGGAGGACCAAAGAAGGCATTTCGAGGATTAACCATTGCTTCAATCATACAATTATACTTAGGGCCACGGGGAAGGGAAGGTTGCCAGGGAGACTAGTTCAATACAATTACTTCTATACCAATATTATCAAAGTTTCTCAAGAGAATACCCATATGTACAACCCAAGATTCAGCTGTTATCCCATACCTGGTTCCCCAGCACTTGCTTCATTATGATTCCTATAGCTGCTTTCAATCTTAGCGGCGCTTCTCATCTCATACTACAGCTAGTTATCCTTTTAGGAACTTGTCCTCAATACTGCCCCCACCTTTGGAGAACAACTCCAGGGCAGATTTATGATACTGGAAAAAGCCTCAAGCCAAGAATGAGTTGATCAAGCATCTAGCTGGATACATTTCAAAGTGGAACTAATGCTGTTTTTCCCCTCACAAGAAAACTGTTTTACCTGAAACGTTGGTTCAGCAAAAGGGAAAAGAAAGAAACTGCATAGCACCTATGTAGTAGTCAGTCTATTAAACCAGGGGTCTCCAACCTTTGCAACTTTAAGTCTGAAGGACTTCAGTTCCCAGACTTCTCCAGCCAGCTTTGCTGGC
>JAPKID020008072.1:0-10048 GCA_026931265.2 Tropidonophis doriae
TAGAAATTTTAATAATAATAATAATAATAATAATAATAATAATAATAATAATAATAATAATAATAATAATAATATATCAGAAGCATTCTGGGAATATGGGGTATAGAAAAGGTTGGGAGTCCCTCGACTAGGTGTACTATTCTACTTTTTGTAAATTAAAAGCAAACTAAATGCACATAAAATGCTTTGATTGATGGTGGTGTGGGATTGAATGGCCAACTCAAGCATCCCTGTAAGAATCTCAAGGTCTGATTTTATTTGTATTGCTTCACATATTATTTTATTTGTAGGTTGCAAGTTGCCCGGCATTTGGCTTTAGGCTATACAAATGTTTGTTTTTTTTAAACCAAACAAATCAATAAGCATAGAAAGTATTATACTAACAAATGAAATCAGAATAAAAAAGGAAAATAGAGACTCTATTATAGGTTTTGATATAAATATAAAATATATAAAATTATGGAAGAATGTATAAAGTGCAAGAAAAGGGAAAGGCATTCCACTGATAATCATATTATATTGGAAAGTATGTAAAGAGAAAAATATTACATTTTTGCATTTTAAGACTTAAGGTTAGAATTGGGTCAGAAATTGACCAAACCAGTGAAAAGAATAATAATTAACAAGATTTTCTAACTCATCTGAAAGAGTTCATCCTTAGCTTTATTGTCAAGTGAATAAAATATAGTGTTTTAAAATTTTACTTTAAAAGAATCTCAGATGTCTTAGAAGGTTATGTTCAAAATGATAGTATTTTTTTCCAACTAAATTAAGTTTAATATAGGATTATTATTTTATATTACATTATTTTTACATGAATGCATTGCATACACTCCAAGTTTTCTAATAAAGACATTGAATATAAATTGTCATGAGAAGCATAGCTACTTAGAAGTGACTATAATATGCAAAGCCAGCTTAATATATTTTGTAGAATATATCCCTCTGTGATAACAACTAGAATAACGACCAGAAGAAAAAGGACAGTCAACATTCGCAAGTGGTAAATTCTTGCAAAACATCTTTAAATATTGCTAAAATGTATGACTTTACCAGTAGACATAGAAGAGCAATCCACCTTGTTTGTTACATTTCTAACAGTTTTTTGAATATGTCTTATCCATTTTGGCAATAAGCACTTGTGTAACATACCAATGAAAAAAACTATCTTCCGCTTTTTCTAAGTGTAATATTCACAAGAAATGCAATATTTAATTTCTATTGATACTCTTATTATTACATTATCAAGTGTCATGTTTAAATTGTCCAGCTGTTTGACTTCTTTGTTTTCCGAATCATATGAATGAATGAATGACCCTTTATTGCATTTGCAATGTACTTTTCAGTATTTTGATTATTTTTGTTATTTTGGAGTGGCACAAGTTCAAAACTTAAAATACAATGTACTGTTTTGCCTCTAAAATTATGTAATCCAAATAATATGTAAATACATTTTCTATAAAATATTTATATTTATGCTAGGTATATACTAATATTGGAACAATAGGAAGGAAGACACATAAAAGAAATAAGGAACTAAAATATTTTTTGTATTATAACTCCCAAAAGTTGTCGTATTTAAGAAACTTTACACCCACAAAAGGCTTAATTAATACAATACTTAAACATTAACATACTTTCTTAATACATACAGTAGTTATTTAAGTATAATACTAACATTTTAAAATTTGAGACTCTAAAATATTTAAACCTATTGATTTATAAGACGTTATCCAATTCTTCATTAAGATTGCAAGTGCCAGTAAGCAATTTCCATGTGTTTTAGTAAAATACTATCTTAAAAATGTAAAATATTTGACAACCTGGTACTCCTGATATTAGATTGCTTAGTAAATGTTAAACTGTTTTCGTCTTTTAAGAAAGGTAGATAGATAAGAAAGAAAAGGAAGAGAGGGAAAGGGTCGGATATAGCATAGAAATATATGCCACAGTAGCATTGTGAGATGGAATGCTACAATTCTCCTGTGTGCTACTTGGAGAATCCAAGCATGGGTTCAACTTCAGTTTGTCTGCCCGGTACTTGAGTTATTTTAAAGTCTCTAGCCACGCCCCCTAGGCTTGACTATCACAGTTTTCTCAATTCAGTCAAGCCCTTAGGTGTGATTTTGACTCTTTCCTCAGTCTCTGAGCAGAAAAAGAGAATTTAGAATATTTTAGAAAAAAGAAAGCTTATGCCTTAAGGCAGACATTTTGTGAGTGTGCCACAATATGCTACAATGGAATTTTATGGGGGATGGAAGTCAGAAACCTGAAATAAGCATCATAGAAAAAGAATTTTGATCTGTAGGAGTTCAACAGGATCCTAATAATCAAGCAAAAGAAATGCTCATAAAGTTCATTGCTTTTACTGTCTGAACACTGATGTGTAGAAATACACATTATCTGGGAAATTATCGGCTGTAAACTCTGAGTACAGGAAGGCAAAAATGTTTAGAAAGAGTAATTAAGTGTCTGACTTGAAGGACAAAAATAAATTCTACTTTGAAAATCACTGGAAATAAAAAAGAAAACTCTGTTGTTATGTTTGTTGCAAAAGAATAGTGCATCTTGACACAGCTATAAAAAAAAAATCTGATAATAGCATTTCCAAAAGGGTATTTAAAGATATAAAATTTATCAAAAACATGCAGAACTATAATTGAGTTTAATTTTTCTGACTCTATAGCATTTTAACTACTCACGATCAAAATATTTGTCACATTAGACAGATCATAGACTTAGAATAACTTTACTGTTACTTTAAATGTACACTAATTGGTATAAATTAAAATGAAATGTCATTGCATACAGCTCTCAACGAATCACTACCTCCAATATATACTACATAAACATGACAAAAATATAAATAAATAAATAAAAAATTATGCATATACCCACATACCCATATATATTATATTACTAAAAAATAACAGTCTAGTTCGGGTGTATAAATGTATATGGTGAGAAAAATGAATTTTCCGAGTTTACCAGATGAATGATATAGGAAACAAAACTATTACAGAATCAGGAAGTCCTGCTAGAAATACTTCAAAAACTCCTCCCAGAAGGGAGTAACAGAAACAGACCCTAAAGTGGGTGTGTAGGGTCTCTAATAATGCTTTGAGTTCTAAGCACATAGCGCTTATAAGCAGCATTCTGAATAAAGGAAGTAAGTTGACACTTGCTATAATCTTCTCAGCTGTCCTTACCACTCTCTGTATGGACTTTCTATTTGAGGCACTGCTATCACCAAACTAAACAGTGATGCAGTTCATTAAAACACTCAATCGTGCATCTGTAAAAAGTGGCCAGGACAGAAGGAGAAAGATGTGCTCTCCTCATTCGACATAGGAATTACAGATGCTGGTTTCCACACTTCGCTAAGGATGATGTGTGGAGAGATCAATTCAAATTGTTAGTTATCTGCACCACCAGATACTTAATAATGTTGACCACCTCTACAGCTGCATCCTTGATACTGAGTGGAGTATGACTATGCCGGCTCTTTTTAAAATTTACAACAATCTCCTTTGTTTTATTAACATTTGGAACCAGGTTATTTTTATTGCTATCATTAATTGACTTTAACCAAATGCACAGAGTTTAATTTATTAGTACCGTTCATTTGCCTTTAATTACATGCAGGCAATGCATCGAGTGTATTTGTGACACATATTGTATTTTATACATCTCAGCCGTGTTCATTTATCAACTGGAAAAGAAGTTTAGCGGTGGTAGATCATATTCTTTGTATGAAGAAGTTGCCAACATCGCACCATGGCAGATATTGTGGAAATCTTTTGGATTGTGGATAATTATTGCTCTTGGCAGTGACTATACAATACTAAACTGCAGGGAGCTGTGGTCAGAGTTGATAGGAAGCTCTTTCAAATGTTCATAAGAAATACAGGCAGCAGTAAAAAAGAAATCTACTATTGTAGACTACAGTATTTTTTTTTAGAGAAATCAATAACTCTGGAGGTTACAGTTTATAACAGATTTCTCACCTTTTCATTATGTCTTTTGATCATATTCTGAAAGTTTTTTTTAGCTGTACCTAGTGTTCAAGTACACTGTGGTTTTAGATTAATCTGTATATCAGCTTTAAATCATATTTCAATCAGAGTGCATACAATAAAGTCTGTTGAATTTCACTGTAGATTATTAGTGTACCACATCTCTTTTTCTGAAGCTTTAAGAAGCCTTATAAAAGATTTTCAACTTGGTAAACAATATTCAGTCCCCTGCCCTTCTAACTTTACCCTTGCTAGCACAGGAGTGATTTAATCTAATATTAAAAATAAACAAGAAACTGTAAAATATGTAGTTGGAAGTAATTGACCATCATTATAGTGAACATTATAGTGAAGTCCAACTATATGCTCCTTTATTAAGCCCGTTGTGGTGCATTAGTTAGAATACAGTATTGCAGGCTAACTCTGTCCACAGTCAGGAGTTCGATACTGAAGCTCAAGGTTGACTCAGCCTTCCATTCTTCCAAGGTTGGTAAAATATGGACCCAAATTGTTGACTCTGTAAACTGGTTAGAGAGAACTGTAAAGCACTGTGAAGCAATATATAAGTCCAAGTGTTATAGCTAAGTGTTATTAAGGATATATCTGTCCTTCCAAGAAAACCTCTTTTGAACTGCATCATTCTGACCACCCCAACGATGCCGTCGAAGTGATGTCCCATTGCTTGGAGGCCGGGCAGGCCTGGATGGGGACGAACAAGCTTCGACTCAACCCGTCCAAGATCGAGTGGCTGTGGTTTCCGGTGTCATGATATAGCCATCTGGTTCCATCCCTGGCTATCGGGGGCGAGTCACTAGCCCCGAGGAACGGGCTCGCAACTTGGGTGTCCTCCTGGATTCTCGACTGTCCTTGGATGACCATGTGAGAGCCGTGGTCAGGGGGGCTTTCTGTCAGGTTTACCTGATACGCCAGTTGCATCCCTTTCTAGATTGTGACACCCTACGCACAGTCACTCAAGCCCTCGTCATCTCCCGCCTAGACTACTGTAACGGTCTCTACATGGGGCTCCCCTTGAGGTGCGCCCGGAGGCTCCAGCTAGTACAGAACGCGGCCGCACGGGGGATTATGGGAGTTTCAAGATACTCCCATGTAACACCTCTCCTGTGCAAGATGCACTGGCTGCCTGTGGCCTTCCGGGTGCACTTCAAGGTGCTAGTAACCATCTTTAAAGTGCTCCATGGCTCGGGATCTGGTTACTTGCGGGACCGCCTCCTATCACATACCTCCCTTCGACCTGTCCACTCCCTCAGAGAGGGCCTCCTCAGGATGCCGTCTGCCGGACAATGCCAGCTGGCGACCTCCAGGGGGAGAGCCTTCTTTGTGGCAGGCCCTGACCTCTGGAACGACCTGCCCCCCCGACCTTCGCACCATCACGGACCTTCTCCTCTTCCGTCGAACTTTAAAAACACATCTATTCCATGTGCCTGGCCTAGCATAGCTTTTAATGATATAGTCCCAATTATAATAATTTTAATTGCTTTTAAGTATAGGTTTTAGCACAGACCTACTGTATTTAATGTATTTTTAACTTTTTATTCTATCATTATGTTTATTACTTTTTATTCTTTCTGTGCACCGCCCTGAGTCCCTTTTGGTGAGATAGGGCGATATAAAAATGCGAAAAATAAATAAAATAAAAATAAATAAATAAAAATTCTCTATAAGAAAAGGTGGAAGGGCAGAGGATGAGGAGTAGGTAATTAAAATAATGATTACATAAATAATTAAAGTGAATATATGAGTGCAGCTTCACTCACATATATACAGATGCAGGAAAATAAATAATATATAGTCAATGAAAATTATATTACCGCTTTTTGGATTTCTTGGTGATGTTCATAAAGACCAGATGTTCAAGATTATATGCTTTCTTGGAATTTGGTGCAAGTCTCTTCCAGTGTGGCATAATTAGATACTTTTCACCAAAAATGGTACAGTGACTTCCTTTAAGAAATTAAAAAAGAACAAAGAATGAAGAAACCATATTTATAACAAATAGGCAGAACTAAATCAAAAGTATACATTAGTATAAATCTTTACCTTTAATCTTTAAACAGTCCTTTCTAGCCGTACTTGTATGTAAGATCTTAGTAAGTAATTATCATTTCAAAAATATGTACATTTGCTTTAAGAAAGCTAACATATTGTGGAATACAAATATACCCCAAAATGTCAGTTGTTTAAAGGAAGTGAAAAACATTTTCTTTTTATAATACCCCTTTTCATATTTCTTGAAAATGAGTAAAAAAAAACTCCTTTCAAAATTTTACATTATGGTTCCTACCCAATCTCACAACATGTAATATGTTTTACTACTGCTTAATGCAACTGTTTGCAGCCAAAGGGTGTCCAGTCTATGTTTAGGCCATTTCAAATTCATTTCTGAGATACTGTAGTTATACATACTGTGTTTCTTTTGAGCCCTGAAATAAGCACTTGACTTTATTTCTGGGGAGGTCTTATTTTTTTGAGGTGCAAGAGGCAGTGAGCATGGTTACCTCATGGCTGCTGCTGTGTTGCAATATTTTGGGGGAGGGCTTATTTTAGGGGGACAATTTATTTTAGCTCATGCACTCAAAAGCCTGATTGGACTTATTATCCAGGGAGGTCGTTTTTGGGGGGAAACAGGGTAATATGGATGATACACCTCTTAAATACAGCAGTGCCTCAGCATTGGACTGTTTATTTCTATGAACTCTCTAGATATCATAGGAACTTTTTGCTTGTATTTAGAGAATATGATAAAGAAAAAACACATGGAAAATCTGATAATCTTGTGATATTAATCTCTATTCTTTATTGACAGATGGAAAGGTTGAGGTTACAAAAGAAGGAGTAAAGCTGTGCACTATGGGGCCTGGGAAGGTGTTTGGAGAACTGGCTATCCTATACAACTGCACTCGGACAGCTACCGTCAAAAGTAAGATTATTTGAAATGTTTAATCCCAAAGAATTGTTGACAAATTCTGATAAATCAGTCCGGATGTCTTCCAGTTATTTATCAGTATTCCTATTTTAAAAAGAAACAAGAGGTCCACTGTTATACAGTTATCATTCATGGGTTTTCCCCCCTTCAATTTTGATAACAGCATATGAGGATTGTGATGTGTAAATTAATGCTTTGTAGGTCAGATTTATTTATTTATTTGTTCATTAATTCAATGGCTGCCAGATGATTCTGAATGGATAACATAGGTTTAAAACACCAAATACAAAGGAAAGTGGTAAAATCATAAATCATAGAAAAATAAAATATTGGAAATCAGAATACTATTTGCTTAGTTACAAGTGGCTGGCACTTGAGTGAAGAACAGTTTTTAGACCTTTTTAAAGGCCAGCAGGTTTGAGGCTAATCACATTTCAAACAATATTTAATGGAATGTAATTTAGACCAGCTGTTTTACGTTCAAGTTCACCCAATAAATTTTCCATGCTTCTCTTGTCTCAAAAACTTCCACTGCCAAAATTGTTGTTTTCTATCAAAAATAGGACAAATAAGAAAATAAAACAGGTGTACAGTAGTAGATGAAATCAAGGAACTGGTAGAAAACAGAAGTTTGTGCAGTTGGGATTGTTGATTACTTTGTCATTTCTTGTATCACCTTCATTTTAATAGCTCATTCTCTTTCTTGTACTTAGGGCAAACAATCTTTCCAACAACTGTTCACATTTATTGTTTGTCATGGTTCAATATGTACTATTTCTCACACCAAGCACCTTCATGCTTGGTTTTCTTTAGGATGTTGTCCTGTGTATAATTTTAATATCACACTATTCTTTCTTCATTAAAGTGGTAAGGTCAGAAATAGTACAGGTGGTCCTCAACTTACAACAGTTCATTTAGTGACTGTTCAAAGTTACAACGGCACTAAAAATAAACATATGGCCATTTTTCAAACTTATGACCATGGTAGTACTCCCTTGGTCACATGATCAAAATTCAAATGGTTGGCAACTGGTTCATATTTATGATGGTTGCAATGTCCCGTCTTTGCAAGCTTTTGACAAGTAAAGTCAGTGGGGAAAGCCAGATTCACTTAGCAACCATGTTACTAATTTAACAACTACAGAGATCCACTTAACAACTGTGACAAGGAAGGTTGTAAAATGGAGCAAAACTCACTTGACCAATGTTTCACTTAGCAACACAAATTTTAGGCTCAATTGTGGTCCTAAGTTGAGAACTACCTGTATTTTACTTGAAATGAAAAATTATGGAATGAAAATAGGCAAAATTTTAATTTGTAAGCTTCCCCAAGTCCCTGCTTCATGGGGATTTTAAACCCTTGACCATTATTTGTCTTCTACTGTAAGCAGTGCCTTTGTATATAATATGGTTTGGAATGTTAACAAGTGACTTCAGTGTAATTTCTCTTGCTCATTAATGCATAAATAAGTGAATGGTAGTCATGATTGTAATTAGTTTTATTTCCTTTCCAAAGTGCTTTGACAGGGAAGGTCACTTAGTTAGCACTTGGAGGCTTTTCAGCAAGATCTAGATGAAGACACTCAGTTTCTTTGAAGTACCAAGTGCTATTTAAGAAGCATTATTGACTAATAAGTTTCAATTATTACTGTTATTTCTGAAGCTCTGATTGGAACATCTGCTTGTACTTCTGTCCGCATGATAATTCAATTTACTTGCTGGCACTCTGGAAGGACAGATGTTAGGAGGACTGGTAATAGTATAAAAATAAGGATAATGTGAAGTGTTCGCTTTTTAAAAGAAAAGTTGAATATACAGTACTTGAAAAGAGCATTAGTTCTGATGAAGCCTTTTCCCTCCTTGATGCTTGTTTAAGCCATAGCTAGTTAAACTCTTGTTTTAATCTTATACAATTTGTGAAGAACTAATTCTTTTTCAGCTGGAGATTGTAGCTTTGGGGTATGCAGTTCAGGAATCATGAAAACATATCATAATCCTAAAGCATGCAAGTAAGAAATCGACTTGAAACAAAAGAACTCTATTCAAAATGGTACCCACAAAAACTCAGTAATTATCATCTCAGTAGCTCAAACTAAGTTTCAAAAGCCCTTTTAAGCCCCAAAATCGATGGAGTTAAATTTATATATCTGAGTAGATATTTCTTGAAAATTCTATATTAGTGACTGATCCATCTTGAAAATGGCCCACATTCATTGTCTCCATGACTGATTTTAAGATCCAAGAAAGTGCATTTAAAGTACATACATACTTGTGATCCTTCAAATAAACTGCCTCTAAATAATTCACCATGTTAGATAGATTTATTCTATTTAGAGGCCACCAAACTTTATAAAATTCTGTGTGACTTACAAGAATCAAAGCAATAAAACTACGAGAACACACCTCATGTGCATCTGGGAGACAGAGGATACTTAACTGCATTAATACAATTCTACAAGATCAGGAATCAGCTAAGTTTACAATGTCTTTTGAACATTATCCAGGTGTAAGACATATGGCTTTCCCAGGGGATACTATTTCAGTACTCCCTCCTGTCAATTTTCAGAAGAAAGGGAAATTTCATTTCTTTGAAGAGACAGTCCTTTAGCATCTAGGAAAAGAGAAGTTAGGTCTTTTGTCTTGTTCACTGTTTAATCAATACACCTTTTAAAAACTGGCATTTTCTGTTTTTGTTTTCAACATTCTATTTATTTACAACAAATCAACCAAGAAATTTGTAAAGTAGCTTCTTCTAAATTAAAATGGTCAAATTGAAGCAGTTTATATACTTTAATCGAATATAAGCTTCCTCCCCCCACCCCTCATTACTTACTTACTTACTTATTTATTTATTTATGTCAAACATGTACGAGATAACAGGTATAAGTATGAACATGGACATGAACACAGGAAATGGGTACGAATAAATGGGGACAATAGGACAGGGACGGTAGGCATGTTGGTGTGCTTAGGCATACCTCCTTAAAAGCCTCTTAAGAAAGGGAAGAGGTCAGGGGTGGGTTTCAAATTTTTTAGAACCTACTCTGTGGGTGTGGCCTATTTTGTGGGCGTGGCTTGGCAGTCATGT
>JAPKID020008073.1:0-10048 GCA_026931265.2 Tropidonophis doriae
TAAACCTATTTTTTAACTGTAAAATTAGGGGGTCGTCTTATACGCCCGGTCGTCTTATACGCCAGAAAATACGGTAGGACTCGTATCATGTAGCGCTTTAAAGATGATAATCAGCTCCTTAAAGTGCACCTGAAAGACCACAGGCAGCCAGTGCAGCTCGCGCAGGAGCGGTGTTATATGGGAATGCCGTGAGGCTCCCAAGATCTCCCACACGGCCGCATTCTGCACTAGCTGTAGAGAGCGTTACCAGGCAGGATGTCACAAGTGCATGAGTGACTGTGTGAAGGGCGTCCCGGTCTAGTAAGGGACGCAACTGGTGAACCAGGCAAACCTGGAAAAAAGCCTCCCTGGCCACGGCCATCACATGGTCGTCCATGGACAGCCGCGAGTCCAGGAGGATGCCTAGATTGCGAGCCCTTTCCACAGGCGAATGGAATTTCACTGTACTGGTCATATACAGAATAACAGTTGGAAGGGATCCTAGAGGTCTTATAGAGTCCATCCTCTTAGCTTTAGGTTTATGACAGTGCTATCTCCATATGAGCTTTATCATTCAGGGGCACATCAGGAATCTGTGATTCAAATAAATAATGGCAGAGTTTGAAGGGAGGGTCTATGAATAGGGAAAATTAGCAAACTACCACCAAAAAAGGATAGCTAACCACAATTTTTGAGTGTTTGAAACCATTCTAAAAAAACCCATGCTCTCTCTCTCTCTTTAGTGTGGTGGGTGTGTTTTGAGTGCAACTGTGCCATTGGCTGGCTTGCTGTGTTCCAGCTAACTGTAATGATGTCAGATGTTGTCAGAAGGGGATGTAACCTAGCAGGTCAAAATCTGTAGAAAGTTCTTGTTTTTATGTAATAGCAATGGGCTGACACATTTTCTGTTTGTGTAGCTTTTTCATCCAGACTCTCTATAGTTATTAATAGGTTTTTAATGTCTTATGGAGTTTTTTTAAATTTTTCTCATTTAATGTTTAATTTATTTATTTTTTAAATGCTATCTTGCATTGTCCATGGTTAGCTATAATAACTCTTCCCTCTAACACATCTTTTTAATATTAAATTAGTCCTATATTACTACGTAGTCCCAAGTAATGTACAGTAGAAAAATCCAATATGAAAGTAATGAATACACTTCAGTTTGGGTTATGGCAGTTTTCTGATGTTTTCCAAGTTATATAAGTATATAAGGTCATACATAATTTTGTATAACAGTTGTTTCCTTTTATTTGTATGACCAAAATCCATGTATTTTTAAATGATGCCTCTCATTGCCTATGCTCATTCTGACCAATGTCCTCATCTTATAATCATTAGAGGATAATGTTGAACTTAATTAATTATTACATTTAAAAAATTAAATTATTAAAAAGTATTGTTGCTTTGTATTCTTTGCCTTAAAAAACAAATCAGTCTTTTGAATTCTTATGTTACAGTGACAGATAAAGTTACCTTAATAAATTGTGGAGGTGGGCAATGCAGACTTTATCTTCAGTCATTAGACTGTGATAAAAGCGCAGCGCCAATTTAAATTTTAATAGTGAATTGTTGAAATCACGAGCTTTGCTCTACATATAACTTTAAACAGGCTATTTAGCATAATCTATCTTGCTATCAATTTTTACATGTCCCAGAATAAATGAGAAAAATGTGTAATGTGTATATCTACATTTATGTTGATCATTGGTGCAATATTTTTTTAGCTTGATATCAGAAGCTAATCTTTGTCTGATAGCTGCCAACCTACTCTTAGTAGATTCCCTGATCAATGGAGGGAAGTGGAGACCTTTCTTGATTCTCCCCCCTCCCCCCCCCTCAGTTCTCCCTAAAGAAAAAGTTTTCCTTCAAGGAAAGAGTACTAATAAGATTATTTTCCTGCCTGAATTTCTGACAAAATTGAAGCCACGATTGCTCTTCCTAATGTCTGTTCGAAGGTCATGCTGATAGTGGAGTCAAATTGGTTGGTACAAGGCTACAATGGGTGCCAAGATCTGTGGGGCTACTATAGTTCATTTTCACAACTGCTGTGCAGGCCTTCCCTTTGGGAGTCCTGAAACACATAAACGTGCTTGGTGGTTGAAATTCAGTGTAGAATTGGAATATGCGTCTATGAGAGCAATCCCTCTTGTTTTTTGTGCCTCCTGTGCTTTGAAGTGGCAAAGATCAATCATTTCTAAACAAGACTGCATTGCCACAAAGGATGGGATGGGCTCCTCAGCTGTAAGATAAACTATCAGGAGAAGTTTCCCTAATTCTTCCAAAATATACTATTGCTTCATTTTGTAAGGTTTTTAATTTCAAAAGATTTGCTTTAAAATTGAAACAAGGAAATTTCCTACTCAGCTTTTAGGAAATGAAGTAGCAATCCTTGGTTTAAGTGGCTTTGATTTACAGGAGTACCATTACCGAAAATGTATGATTAATGAAAATGCTGTAATTGTATTTTATTTTTCTTATATACTCTTGATTTTAAACATTAGTTTTGAGGTTAGCTTTTTGTCCGCATTGTCAGTAAAATATTTCTGATGCCTTTTATGAGGAAATAAGTAATTTAAGATTTGAGAAAAACAACTTAAATGACTGGTAATTTTATAGTAATGTTTGTTAATGGAACAGGGGGAGATGTAGGAAAAATAAGCACAGGAATATGTCTGTTTTCATAAAAATAGGTAACATTAAACCTCTCTGTCTCTGTCTCTCTGTCTGTCTCTGTCTGTCTGTCTGTCTGTCTCACACACACCTTATTCTGACATTCCTATTTTTTGTGTATACAAGATATGCATTCCATGTATGGTAATTTTCTGTGCAAAATCATATTCACTTTTCCCAGTACTAATTTATTGGAATAGTATAATTTTGAAAGGTGTTTCTTTCTCTCGCAATCAGTAATTAGGGTGGACCAGCACCATCTTGTGGTCCGCCAAGATGATTGTATGAATTTTTGTAAATAGGGCTTTTTATATCATAACATTATACGTATGCATATAATTTTAATTGAGAAAGAATTTTATACAGAAATTTAAAAAATACAGAAACATACAAAAATTAAAGAGATATAAAAATAAAAAATAAAAAGTTAGTAAAAGATAACAATTTATAAAGTCGTGATAGGCATAGCTTCTATGCAGCACTTATAAACATAATTATTACTTTTTCCACCCTCCCAAATTATATATCATGGTTACTTTCTTTCTAAATAACTCTTTTTAACGTATAAGTCTTGAGATCACCAATACATTTTTGTCCATTTCCAACAACTCCATAAAGGTTACTTTTTATAAAAAGTAGTTATTGTTCTTCCCTAATCAAACAAGCCAATTTAGCCATTTTAGCAAATTCTACAATCTTAGTGGTCCATTCCTCCATTGTGGGGATTTCTGTGTTTTTCCATTTTTATGCATTAATAGCTTCCCTGTTGCTGCCATATAAACAACGACAGTAATCCATTAATCTTTTCTAGCCCATAAGTTCCAGTAGAAAAACCCCAGTGGTTTCAACAAAATACCATATTTTTTGAAGTATAAGATGCACCTTTTTTCCTCTAAAAAGAGGGTGAAAATCTGGGTGGGTTTTATACACCGAATACAGCATTTTTTTGCCTCTTGAAGCCCCGCCCTCTTCACCAAAATGGCCGGACATAGCCTTATAGAGGCTTTGCAGAGAGCTCCTAGGGGCTGGGGAGGGCAGAAACGAGCAAACAATGAGCCACATTTTGCCCCCCCCAGCCCCCAGCAGCACTCTATAAGCTTCCATAAGGTTATGCAGGCAAATTGTTTGACCAAAAACCGGCCCGTTTTTTCAAAAAATGGGCTGTTTTTTGCTCGCTTTTGCTCCCTGATACATTCTGCAAGCCCCCCCAAGGCTATTCATGCCTTTTATTTGAAAAATATGGGCCCATTTTTGCAAAAAACAGGTTGTTTTTGGGAGGTTTGCAGAGTGCAAAACCTTTCCCCCCCCCTTTCGGAAAGCTGTATAGTTAGAGTGGTAGAAGAGAATTACATTGATCAAGTGCTGTGCCAGCAGGAACAAAGTGCTACAGGTAGTCAGCAATTTCCTTCTCCAGCACATTATATTTATGGTGACATATACCAGTGTACCACAGTGTTTTATAAAAACTTCTTTTAAATTCTAAAACAATATGCATTTCGAATCTTTTAACCACATTGCCCCCCATTGATCCATTTGAATGTCATAACTAAAGTTTTTAGCTCATTTTATCATACATTCTTTAACTTGCTTCTCTTCCATGTTAAATCTGGGAAAAGAAATTGCTCTTTGGCAAACTCATGTTCATCATTTATACAATTCATTTTCAAATTCTGTTTTATAATAGTCTGTTCCTGGTACTTTTTCTTTAAACCTATGTTAAATCTTTGTCTTAATTTACCTATAAAAATGCTCTGCTGTCAATTGTTCTTTTGAGTTAATCTTAAATTCCCCATTTTCCTGTACTAGCATATGTTAACATTTTCTTTGCTTGCTGCTTCTTTTCTATAAATTGCTTCTTTAGCTAAGGCCCATATATGATAATTTTGAATTACTTTTTAAAAATGAATTCAATGTTTATCTTTTGAAAGATTATTTCCAGTGCATAGGAACGGCTGAAACCATTAGTTGCATATCTTTACACTATGAGATCAGGTAGTTATATTATAGAAAGCATTTCATTTTTCCATGTTAACCTTTTTTTTTTTTTTGCTTTAAGGGTAGTATAGTTGTAAGAGCCATATTTAGTGGCTGTCTTAACTACCAAGCTGCTAAATGAAGCCGAAGATAATGCTTAGGATTTCTGGGAAAAGAGACCTGCAGTTTTTGCCCTACTGAACCTGCTGTGCCAGTGTACCTAAATTTCAATAGCTTCAAGGGAACAGTTCTTAAAATAATTGTTCTTTGTATGAGAGTACTACTTTTAAAACGAAGAATCTCTAATCATTGATAAATATTGTAGCTGCATGTCTATGGAGATTCTCAGTCATCCATATCATGGTTATCCCAAAGCAGGGGTAGGATTCAGCTGGTTTGGACCGGTCCGATAATCAGCTGAGAGCAAACTGGTTCATTCCCACGATTAGGTGGGCCCGCCGCCTGCCCCTGCGCTATACTGACCTCTATTTCCTTTGTTTGAAACCCAGTTGATAGGCATGGTAGAATGGATTGCCGTGCCTCAGCTGTTTTACTCATCGGGGCTGCAGTAGAAGGTAAGTTTTTGAGCTGTTTTCAAATCCACTGCGCATGCACAAAGCACATGCTCAGTGAACTGGTTGTTACACTTGTTGAATCCCACCACTGTCCCAAAGGAACTTTTTAAAAGAAGCAACTGGACTTTCTGGTTTTTCTTTGAAGATGTTTTGCTTCTGCTTCTTGGATGAGAAGCGAACCATCTTCAAAGAAAAACCAGAAAGTCCAGTTGACTCTTAAAAAAAGCACCTTTGGACTATTGTAGCTGCAGTTAGTTCAGGATTTTCCTAATGTACGCATGGAGGGTTTGAAATTACATTAGAGTGTGTATTTCAATCTAAGGCTAAAAGTTTATTTGTAAAATGAGCAAGGCTCAGTTCTGAACTTGCAGTCTTTGCTGGGAAACATTCATGTCAAGGTGGAGAACCATTTCTCTCTCCTGAAGATCACTTGCCGTGAAATAATATGTCAAATATTTGAGTGAAGTTAGTGAGACATTGTCCACCTGTGTAGACATATCTATGCTTATCACTCAACTCCTCTGTTTTTTATATGCATATACACCAATGTTGTGTTGGCTAGAGAGGGGGAAAAATCCCTCTTTACAGACCTTAGAAGGAGACTGAAGCACTATACCTGAGAATCATTTGAAAGCTGCATGCATCCCATTCATAGACTAAAGGTTGCCCATCCCTCTCTGCCCTATTATATTATTGCTGCCAATCAGTGCAGGTGTGGACTTCACAGAGCTATGATGGATCAAAGGTCTGGTTTGGCATTAGGCAATTCCTACAAATTCCATGAAATGGAGTTCTGCTTTATTGAAATGAATGAATTTAATGACTTGTTCTTCTGCTCCAGTACAGTATTTACAAGTCTTGAATGGCAGGAAAAGAAAATTGCTAGTCAAAGCAATCTGTTCAGGGTTAATCAGTTCCAAAATTAAAATGTAAAAAAGGCTGATTAAGAATTTAATTGAAGCTGGGGTTGGGAATCAGATGGCATACACATTTAATAAATATTTAGATTGATTTGATTAGGTTGGTTGGTTGGTTGGTTGGTTGGATGGATGGATGGATGGATGGATGGATGGATGGATGGATGGAATAGACAGATGACAGATGGCAAAAGATTTGGACTATAACAAGACTGAGGGAAATAAAAGATGCACAGAAATGGATAAGGAGTAATAATAACATACAGAGGAAAAGTAGAGGTAAGTCAAGAGTAAGAAAGAGTTTGGGTAGTATAAATAATAAATTGCTAGTTTGTTGGCAGAATTTTTTTTGCTTGCGTTCCATTTGTTACTTACAACCACATAGTACCAACATCACAGTTAATTAGCACTGTATAGTCTTGACCAGCATTTGACTTGAGAAAGCCTTATTTTAGAACGTGAGGAATTTTGTGAGAATAACAAAACTCAATCACTAAGCGAGGAACCTCATGGTGGTAATTGTTGATTGTGTCAAATCCTTGATGTCATCTCTTTACTGACCTTCAGACACTTAAATATATGTATCATTTGTCTTGTGTTTAAAACAACTGGTATTTGAATGAAAATCCAGAAGAATTAAATAATCCATGGAATCATTATCTCAGTTAAGGGGCCAGGTGGGTATATTAACCCTCTGGGGTCTAAAAACAAAACTACTGTGCACTTTTACCGCTCAGCGGGTCAGTGGTTCACAGGGGCAGAATAGTTCTTGGCACTGAAGACAGAATATTTCTTGGCACTGAAGGAGAAGAACTAGGTAACCCGCAAGAAATAGGCAACAAGGAAAGACTTGGAAGTTGTCTTGAAGTTGATTTGCTTTTCATCTTTTGTGATGCTTCAGTCACTATGTTAATAGAGAACAAGCAGAATTTTGTAAGCTATAGGAAATCTGCAAGATTGAAAGACAGGAAATTAATAGTGTCTACATTCAGATTGCAAGGTTTTTAGGACAATCTTTCCGGATCTTAATCTGTAAAGAACATCTGATTTACACATTCTAATCTAGAGCTTGGCCAAGCCAATTCCTTATATGAATGTCATTTTGATGCAAACATCTCTTTACCATTAAACATAGATGCCTCATTTCCACAAGTTAATTTCCATAATGTTGATAGTAAGCAGCTGTGGCAAATAATTTTCAGGTGATGGCCAAGAAAAAAAACATGGATGCCCCCAGTAGTCCCCAAGAGTTGAGACTGCACTTTCCCCACTGAAACAAGTACGGTGTGCACATAAAACTAAGGGCAGCTTCCTACGAAGCTTTATAAGTGTAGAAAAAAATGCATCTGCTTTAATGATGCAAAAAGTAGGGCTCCATTAAGTTGTGTTGTCATTTCTTTCAATATGCAAATCACAACCTCTCTTACTGCCATTCATCTAATAGAAAATAAAAAAATTTGGGGGGTGGGAGAGGAAGAATATAGATTTTGGCACAATGCAACAAGCAAGATCCTCCAAATCCCCTCTCTATTTACTACCGAGAAACAAAGCCATACAGTAAATTGGGAACTGAGTCTGTGAAGAAAAATGGAACTGCCAGTTTCCCAGAAGCCTCAGAATTAACTGATTGGAATCCTCGAGAAACTGGAAAAACTGATACAGAAGGAAAACTGTTTTGAGAAAAATCATGGCTATTTTTGTAAGAATAGGTTTAAAAATGGATGGAAATACTGTGTAATTTTTAATTTGACTAATGCTTAAATTTGATTTATTGTCTGTAGAGATTATTTTTGTACAAGGACTGTATTTTTGTTCACCTTGGAACCTTTTTATCTCAGAGTGGCTCCAACTGGAAAGATACTAGCATTGCCCTGTGATCTTCCAAAATTCTATGTTTTCCTGTGCAGACTTTTCTCTATGAAATCTTTTTATAGAAAAAAAATGCTCTTTGATTTTAACAGCACCATATTTTTATGTCCTTCGGCATTGAAAGGCTTGTTTATGATTACTAACAGTTAGAAAGGTATTTTTACTTTTTGTTGTTTCCTTTTCTGAAATAAAGTTTGATTGTATTTATACTTTGTGAGATTGCTATGTCTCCCAAAGGAAGGGGGTTGATTTTGCTAGAGATATTTCATAGCTCACTGGTGATGATACAATAATTCTTTTTTTTTTCTTTTTACAGTTTTATTTATTTTTGTTTGACTTACCAGCATGCTGGCTGAGGAATTCTGGGAATTGAATTCCACACATCTTAAACCTCCCAGGGTTGAGAGACATTGCCTTAGGGAACAGAAGGCCTAACCCTTTGCATGCAACTTTTTGTTGTGAAAGTCTATGTGTAATTCCTGGAAAATAATTACATTCAACTGAAATAATATAAAGGAATAGAAACAGACCTCTTGAAATATAAATGAACTCTGGAGTGAAACAAATTATCAATCTTATCATTTTCTGTGTGAGGAACAAGAAGAGACATTTTGGTTTTCATTCTTCTCCTATGAAGATAAGCTAAGGGAAAATGTGCAGCCTTCATAGTTTAGTGAGATTTCAAAGTCACATCACCCCTGTCCTAATTCAGTATTCCATTGTTTATGCACAGGCACAATTTCCTACCCCCAGCATGGCAAAGGGAGGTTCTGAGTAGTTTGACAGTATCTATTGTGTCGTCTCCTTAAGTGTTTTAGTGTTCGAATTGCTTTAGAATGCTAAATAGTTTTAGTATTTTATGTATTATATGTGTGTTCTTAGGAACTGCCTGAAACTATTGGCCTGGAAACCACATGCACTAATTAAATAATACACAAAATGAAGTGGCAAACAGAAAGAGGATGGATTTATAGTAGTAAAAGTTTTACAATTACATCTTCAAGGTGACACACACACCTAGTTGTTTAATGTCAGAAGATCTTTTATTTCTAGATTTATCTTTCATCCAAAATGCTTTCACTCTATTTTTAAATCAGAAAAGGGAAAAACAAACTATTCATTCTAATTGGACATGCATCATATGGTTCTCCAGACTATGCACAATGCAGAAATTTCTTGGGTTCAGTAACTCAAAAAGTTGCAATCAATTTATATTTTCATATAACAGAAGAGGAACTCCTTAAATACATTATTAGAGGATTTTTTTAAATTAACATTGCTTAACATACTTCAATGCATTGAAATGCAAAGGAATTAAAAACTAATTCATTTTTTGTTATGACTTCCCCTGCTGTATTTACTGCACTTAAAAGGCAGGTATGTCCCAGACAAGAAAGAATTGGACCTCATGTTCTAAATACTGATCAGTGTAGAGGGTTAAGAGAATCTCAGAACAAATGAGAAAAAGTCCATTAGCGAGAGCAAGAGGAAAAGCTAAGAGACAAAACCGTGAGAACTTTTGGCTTCCCTGTGGCAGACTCTTAGAGGAAGTAAATAAACCTTTTAAGAAGCATATGAAAAATATTGCTGATTGGTACAAAAATAAGAGGAATTGACCAGTGCAAAAAGTCATGCTGGCACCAGTCTGTTGGGGAAAAAAGTGAGCATGGTTTCATCTATTATTATGTAATTTTTACCTTGTAATTTCTTTAGAAATAAATTGCATTTATTACTCTTCATAAATGTATTAATGAATTATCTCTTAATTGGGAGATTGTGATTTATGTTTTTAAATCTGACTCATCCCCGTGCCTTCTTGTTGTGATTTACTGCACCTTTGAACCTTAGCCATTAATGATGTGTTGAATAGGGCCATATCGTATTTAAGTTGCAAATACTGTATCTGGACCACAGGTAGGTGACAGGAGAGAGCTGCAGAAAACATATCAATGTGTACTCTCTTGTTAAAGAGCACAGTGGGGGATAGGGTTGGCTAATTTTTTTTTAAAGAGTTTTATTGGTTCCATCAGACAAAATACAAATATTAATTCTTCATACAAA
>JAPKID020008074.1:0-10047 GCA_026931265.2 Tropidonophis doriae
TCTAAGGTGATTGCGGGAAACCCGCAATGCATGGCCGCCGCGCGGAGTACCTGCAGGAAGTCCAAAACCGACTTTCCCGGTTGCTGGGCGCAGCGCCGATATGTTAGGCAGTAGGCGAGTCGCGTAGGGGCCGGGGCGTAGTGTTCGCGGAGTCTTGGGACGAGGTCATCCCAGGTCATGTCTTCGACGGGCGTCGGTGCGGCGATCGTCCGAGCTGTGGCGAACAGCTCTGGACCGCTGCAGCTGAGGAGGAGGTTAAGCCGTTGATCCAGCGGCATGGTCTTCTGGCCGGTTGCCGCCAGGTAGCAATTGAACCGCGAGGTGAACGCGGTCCATGACTCCTGGGAAGGCACAAACGGGGAGAAAGCCAGCGGGGCGGCCATGGCGGTCGTCGCTGTAGTCTGTGCTGGAACGTGCCTCGTGGAGAGAGAGTCGTTGCAGAGTCGAGGATTCTCAGTGCCCAATCTTCGTCGCCAGTGTTAAGTTCGGAAAGAAGGGTCCGACACGTGAATCAGCTCAGCTCTTTTTATTAAGCAAGGCAAGGTGGTGACTTCAGCTCTGCAGGCAGCGATTCAAAATCCCCGCGCAGAGCGGCTCCTTAAATACTTTCCTGGCCGGATGCCAGGTCAGCTGAAAAGCATTACCTCAGGCAGCCGCGCCTTAACCAATCAGGCGCGGCGGCGGTTACATTCAAATTCCGAGTCACGAGGACTCAACAGATTTCAACTCCCAGAATTTCCCAGCTAGGGGAATTCTGAGAACTGAAGAAGTCCACCTATCTTCAAGTTGCCACGGTTGAGAAACACTCCCATAGAGCAATTGTTTTATGAGGATTTTTATTTTATTTTAATTGTTTTGTAGCCTTTCTGAAGATACCAACCACAAATAGTGGGACATTGCAATAACTAGTTTTTTCTTTAATTCTCAACAAGTTGTTGACAGTATCTTTTGAACTGAGAGGCTGTACCTCTGTATGCCCATTTGATCCTAATAAATATAAATAATTAAAGAAACTCAGCATTGCCTGGATGGTAAAAGAGGAGAAAAATGATCCCTTGATGGCTTCAAACCTCTCCAGACTTTCTATATGATTCATTCAGTTCACTAAGGTAGTTTTTGCTAGAAAGGCAAATTTCTAAGAAGAGTCTGTATAAATTTTTTCTGACAAATTAGACTTGTTCTAATACGAAAAACAATATGAATATAAACTTTAGCCAATAGTTGTTCTTACTGCCAAGGGAAAAACAGTAATTAAAGTTTCCTGAGCAGAGAACAGAAACAGATTAATTAATCACAACGTAGGCATGACATAGTGAACAGGAAGCAACTAATTAAGCAATTTCAAAGAAAGGAATAAGGTAGATTCATGAAAGAGTAATTGCAGACAGCAGGAGAATTTCCTGAACACCTTTCGGGTTTGTTAGGATGAGATTTTGTCTGTGCATGTAGGAAATGCTGTTGAATTAAGTGCTTTCTGTGACTATTGTTCTAGTTCTTCTAGCTCAGGGCTGTCAAACTCCTGGCCCATGGGTTGGATGCATCACATGCCCATGCCTGGTTTAGCAAAGGTGGGGGAAAGTCCCAATACATCACGTAACAAAGCTATGATGATGTGAATTTGACACTCCTCTTCTAGCTGATTGATGGAAAAGCATAGCCTGAGTGATGCTGGAGATAATCCTAAAGCTTGCAAAAGTGGGCCAATTTGTGCAAATGAAGGCCAAGAAAAATAGTTTTAGAAGTGGAGTTTATTCTAGCATCTTAACAGACAAGTTCCAGTACATACTTTGGTTAAAAAGGGAAGAAAAATATGTTGACATAAATTGCTTTTGACAAAGTGCGTTTGTAATGAAAGAAGAAGGGTGAAAAATACAAACCCTTCCAAAAATATTTGGGATTTCATTTTGGAAACTCGTTCAGTCAATCTTGATAGCTCTCTATCCTGCCCATTTAGTAGATAGTGGATGGCATTTTATTTCTTTGTTTGTTTAGAAACCCACTATTCTCTCTCTCCACCTGCTTTCTTGCAATCAAGTCACTGTTCATTGTTTGGCTCCATTTACAAGCTGAAGACTTTTAATTTTCAAAAGCATGACAAAAACTATTGATGAGTCATTTATGAAAATATTGTGTACTGTATTGTCCTTGAGTATGAGCATGCCCACAGATGATGTCCTTGATAATCACTAGGCTCCCTAAACCATCTGATTTTAATAATAATTTTAAAAATAAATTTAAATGGCAAGCCATCATGTCCAAGGCTTCAGCAAAATCTCAATTTACATGAACACTTCTAGACCCCATATTGGTATCTTTAGAAAATCAAATTTGACATTTGAGCCATAGTGCCAAGTTTGGGAGTCTGCCCAGGAAAAAAGTAAATTAAAAAAGAGCCCTGGAGATTAAGCACACCCTCTTCTTTTTAATATGGGACTGTTTTGTGACTGACTTTGCTCCTCGGTACAGCAATTTACAATAAGAATGCTTGCTAGCTCCAGGTTTTGCCTAACTCAGTATCTGTCCGTAGCTGCAGGTTGAAATTCTTCATGCAATCCAGTGGTGGGTTCCAGATCCCATTGAAACCGGTACCTTGCAACGGGGCATGTCGTCAGGAACATGAATGTGCGCAGCGCGCGCAGTGCACACATGCGTCTTACTTTTTGCAACGCCTCTGCGAACCTCCACGATGCTCCAGCTGCTTGGCAGAACATTGCATAGGCGCCATGCACTTCGTGCGCATGTGCAGAAGCACCAAAGAGCTCAAATACAGGTAAGGAGCTCGGGCAGGCGGGTGGGTCCTCTGGAGCACCGTACTGGAACGGTACCTGGTGCTCCAGGCAGGCACCAGTATGCCCATATCGGGGCTTATCGCCTGCAACCCACCACTGATGCAATTGTTCCCTTTTTGATCAGACTGTGTCAGGTACAAAATAGAATACTGGATCTTGCTCTACAGCTCTCATTACATTTATGATTCATAACACTGGAGGAAAACCACACCTGCTGAATTTAGCAAGTGGTGCCAAACGGTCATACTTCAGCCCACCAGGGTCCATGAATAAACCGAAGTGGCAAAACATCTATTGTGATATCACAATGTAAGCGATGCTGATACATTCTTGGTATTGTAACATTGCACACAAAAATGTAACCGACAGAGTTGACATTATGATCCATGTTTCATCATCCTTTTTGTGGATGCTTATATTTCAGACATCACTCTCTTCCATTTGGATTAATGTCCTTCAAAACTAGCAAGTTACACCATTTGCCAGCATGAGTACAAATATGTGTCTGAATCAGAGGTCTCTTTTTGAAGCAAAATTGGCAACCTTTTGGCATATATAGTTTTTAGAGGATGACAGTGATGAATAGCTTGATGAAGCCAAGATTTCCAGGCTATTTAAGGCAAGTTGTTTCTGGATTTACTAACATAAGTTTAAACAAACCTTGAGCATCTTTTAGTATTTTCTGTTCAAACATCCAGGGGGAATTCATGGTTCTGTATTTTACTTTCTGGGGACTGCAATAAAAGGGGGCTTAAGATCCATATGGGGGCTGTAGACTTAATAATGTCCTTCTCTGACTGAAAATAATGTTAGGAAGAATTAAGCTATGCTTCTTCCTAAGATCACCTTATGCTCTTAAGCATCGGATAAGAGAGCATCACTTTGAAAATATTTTTGAATCTGGAAATCAGTGCTTGCCTACTTCCTAGGATTACTTTTTGATATGGTTAATGCTAAAGATTTAATAGAGTTTTTCCATTTTCTCTATATTGGTTCCACCTCTCCCCCACTGAAAAATGTTCTGGGAATATGTGGTTACTGCACAATAGAAAATCCCTAGAAGCATCTGGATGGATGGGATTCCCAGGCTGGGGCTGTTATTGAAACCCAGGCATCTTAAAGTCTTGCTATCAAGTTTAGAAACAGATGTAACATCTGGAGTGCTTCACATTAGTATTTTGTTATGCAAATTCCTCCCCTTTAACTAACAAGGTAGATGGTCTCCATTACTGTGGCAATGAATGAACCAGTGGTGGGATTCAAATAATTTAATAACTGGTTCTCTGCCCTAATGACCAGCTGGATAGGCGGGGCTTGGTGGGCATGTGACTGCGTGGGCATGGCCAACTTAGTGTCACTCAGGTTGATGGGTGCTTCGCCTTAGCTGTTACAATGTAATAAGGGTTAACTGGAAAGGCAGTTTCGGTAATCAGGGCATTAAAGATTAGGCTAGAAACAACACCAGAATGTTTCCTTCCTGCCTGCCTTACAGGATTAGCTCTGTAAAGTGGGAAAAACCAAAATGAGATTTCTTCCAATAACCGGTTCTCTGAACTGCTTAGAAAGTTAACAACCGGTTCTCCCGAATAGGTGTGAACTGGCTGAATCCCACCACTGGAGTGCACCATTGAGAGACTTAGAAGAACAGGGTTGGGAAAATTGTCATGGAGAAAATGTAAGTGGTCGCTAGGAGTCGAAAATGATTTTAGGGCACATAATCAATTCACCAAATATTATAGGGGATTAGATGACATGTCTTCCAGTTGTAGCCTCCTTGCTTCTTTCTACTGTCATTGCCACATTTTTTTCTTATTATTAAAACTTTGTCCAGAAGGATTGATTCACAATTGCTGCACTCCTAAAATGCCCTCACACTGCAATTTTGTACTCTTTTTTGGGTATTAATTCCCTTGAATTTATTATTCTGGGTAGATATATACAAGATGCCATTTGTAATAAATAATATGAACATTCAAATCTTTGTAACTGTCAAACCGTTTCTTATATTAAAGGAAAGTTCTCAGTTTTTGCTATCTATATAAATAAAAATGTAACAATAGTTGGTTCAAAACCATTAATCTCCGAAAGTACTGCACCGATTGCTTCCAAATTTTCACACAATGTTCCTTTCAAATACGGCACCAACGACATATATAGATTGTGTAGATGTCATACCTGTGCCAGGTACACACAATAATGTAAAAAAGGTAGGTAGATGGATACAGAGAGAGCAGTGGCCACAGGTATTATGTCATCCTTTATGACATAAAATACTCTGTCCATAAGATGTCCCTCCTGACTGGGCCACAGCAACGCGTGGCCGGGAAGGCTAGTATATAATACAGAAGTTATACAAAGTGTGTGATCTTAACAGTTTTGAGATTCTCCATAAACTGTATTTACTACCTTGAAAAACCTCCTAAATTCTTCATATTTTCTCTCAGAAATGGGCTGAAGAGCTGCTTGCAGGTCACTACGGCATCCACCAAAATGAGAGTCCAATGTAACCCACTAGAAATAATTAGGTGCTGAGGGGAGGACTTTCCTAAGGTTTAGTGATATCGATTCTTCACATTTGCAGCTATCTGTCCTAAAGATACTGTTGGAATCCTGGTATTACCTTTGTTTATATGGGATTGTTGTCTTATACTGGAAATGATTGATAAGCAGAGAGTATTCCTGTTGTTCAAATGACCAATTCATGAATCAGACTCATAATGACCATTTTAGTGTATCTTATATCTTATGTTACTTTCTAATCAGAGTGGAAGAGAATATAGTGTTTTGACAATTAACTAACAGAAAAGGCCCATCAAATTGTCTCAAATTCAGACTTGATAAATAAGAACTAGTACCTTTGCATATGGCTTCCTCAGTTGGTAAACAGATTGGCATTCTGCTGATGTTCAACCAATGTAGTCAATACTCAGATCCATTGACATACAGATGATGTTTAGTTCAATCCTGCATGCATTTATTTAGATGTAACTTTTACTTTATTTGGTTGACTTTGTAAGAAGAAAGATGTGTGAATCTATGGCAGTCAAAAACTGGAAGAGATCTGGTGGCACATTTTCCAACTAACCAATTTTATTAAAAGGCATAAGTATTTCTGAACTGCAACTCATTTCATCAGATGCATTATGATAGAGTGAGATGCAGCGACTGAAAGTTTATGCCTTTTAACATAATTAATTAGTTGGCAAAGATGCTACCAGACTCCTTCCGATCTATTCAGTTGAGATTCCCAAGCAAATGTTCATAAAAATTACTTTCATAAATGAATTCAGAGCAAGCATTTTGCCATCAATAAAGGCACCAAGGATCACACTCTTTGCACTTTACTAGGTGATATGGAATTATTGTGAGAATCTTGGCCAACAGTCCAGGTTCAGATATATATTTTAGGGAGCACATACACACATAAGGAAAGAGAGCTTTGTTTTGGGCTTGGCTCCAAAAGATTCCCCCAGACAGAACTAGGCTGAGAAATAGGTGATAGGCCCTTAGGAAGAAATCCAATTTTGATTAACCTAAAAGGACTGAGCGGAAAAGTACAAGCACAAGTTGACCCTTTGGCCATCAGCCCAAGCTGTGTTTGCAAAAATACAGAATTGTTATCATGAGCTGCCTTTTCCCCACACTTGTATGCCAAGCACATATTGATGAAAGCAGGAGGAAATAATATGTGCCTCTCTCCAGAGGGTAGAAAAAGGGACCTTTTGTTGATGTACTTTTTAACAGTATTTCTGTGCTTCAGGTTTAAAGCATAAGAAACATACCAGCCACCTTTCTGGTATGAAGGACTGGTTTAACTTTCTTTCTGAAGTTTTATCAATCCTACCTGCAGGAGAAACCAAGATATCCTTTCTCTGCAAGGGATGATATCAATCCCCTCCAGTAATCAAACATATATTCAGAAAACAAAAACAAAAATAGCTTTACCTCTGCCTCAATTTTGCTCAATGATGCACTTTCCCATAAGCGAGCCTGCTCCCTTGCCGTCCTATCCATAAATCAAACAGTATGACACACATGCAAAATGAGAGGTGACAGGTCTGAAATCAAGCAAACTCTTCAGGAGTTCACATCAAGCATATAGTCACAGACATCAACTGCAGCAATTCCAGGGGATCATAGACCACAGGTTTCTCTGGAGACAAAGGAATGGAAGGGAACTGCTGTCAATCAGGCTTAAACACATATTGGTTACTGAGACAGATTCTTCCACACCCAGTTCCCACCGTTACTCAACGTGGGACAAGATGGGCCATTTCGACTGATGTTGCCATACAGCTTCGACTTCTTTAACATAAATCCAAAAACAGTGACATTTCATCTGAAATGGTTATTGGCTGAGGAGCATAGTCAAAACATTTAGGTTTAAAGAAAACCCGAATTCATACCCCACCCTAGCCCCTTCCGTTCCCAGAGTCTCATGCAAAAAGTATCAGAACCAAAAGGTGCTGGGCAACCATCATGTGGCTTGGAGCAGCTCCCACTGTTGACCAGGAATATCCGACTGACAGATGTTGGTCACTAATCTGCTGGACTCGTTTTCTAAGCATAGGCCACTGACAAAATGTTGGATGAAGCTACCTTTCATCTTCCATTTCTGCAAGGGGGAAAGAAGAAAAGAAAAACAGTAGCAGGTGAAACATGTCCTCTGCTTTCCTTCATCTCTTGTTTTAGCTCTGTGTCCCCAAATACCTATTTGCTAATGAAAAGAATACTAATGTAGAAAATTTTTCAATTTCTTCTTTAATACACAGTACCATTTTACATTTTGATTAGGTCTTTTTCTAATCTCATGGCCTTGGTGGATCTTCAAAAGCTAAGCCATTAAAGAATTGGTTAGTGTTTGGATGTCAGACCACCAGGAAAGTCCAACTGGGAATTTGAAAAAAAACAAAACAAAACTTATATTTAATTTCAATTTTCAATTTTATTAGACTTATACCCTGCCCTTCTCCTGGGAAGGACCCAGGGCGGCGCACAGGCATCTTAAAAACAATACAAAACATATACTCCCGTGCTAAAATCCCATTATTAAAATTCCAATTAAAATTTATAGTATTAAACTCAGAATCGGGGTTAACCTAGGCCGGCTAGTTGGAACAAATGTGTTTTAAGACATTGGCGGAATAATTGGAGGTCAGTAATGGTGCATAGTTCGGGGGGCAGGTCGTTCCAAAGGGTAGGGCCCACCACAGAGAAGGCTCTGCACCTGGGTGTTGCCAACCGGCATTGTCCGGCCGACAGCACCCGGAGTAGGCCCTCCCTGTAGGCCCTCCCTGTAGGAGCGGCTCGGTCGAAGGACGCGACTCAGTCCAAGGCCCCCGTGGCCGCACTATACCATGCGGCCACTAGGTCCTCAGTCGAGTCACGGGGCAAGGGCACAGGTACTGGCCCAAGCTCCCTCTGGAACCTTTCTGGGTCCATCAGGTGCCTGGGGCGGAACCATCTCGGATTCTCCGGTTCCGCCTCCCTGCAGTGGGGTGTGATGATTGGAAAGTCCAGCCAGAGGAGAGCATGATCTGACCATGACAAGGGAGAGATGGCTAAATCCCCTATTCCCAGATCACTCCTCCACTGACCCGAGACGAAAATTAAATCCAGGGTGTGTCCCCCATCGTGAGTGGGGCCAAGAAATACTTGGGTCAGGTCCAAGGCCGTCATGGAGGCCATGATCTCCCGAGCTACCTCAGAGGTTTCGCCAACCAATGGCAAGTTGAAATCCCCCATGACCAATAGTTTGGGGGTATTATGAGTGTGGCACATCCATACATGACCCCCTTGCACTCCCCTCGCTTTGGCACGCGAGCCAAAAATGGTTCACCCTCACTGGTATAGGGTCCCCTGCTTGAGTAGAGGGCTGGACTAAAAGACCTCCAAGATCCCTGTAAGCTCTATTTTCTTCTTCTTCTAGAAGATGAAATATTAAGTCAACAATACAGTTTATAATTATTTGAAAGATATATTCCTGCTTTCATTGCTTTTTCAAAACATTTCATGCTTGCTTGTCCCACATACTTTCTGAAGAAGGAAGATTTGGAACATTTTTCTTTATTCATGATAGAGAAGTGGGAATATTTGCTGTTTCCTACCCTGGCCCCACAAAAAAATAGACCCAAAATTCAGATACTTAGGTTGCAGTAATAGAGCATTACAACATCTATCAAAAGATAAAAACAGGATCAGATTACAATTGAAAACTATATTATATCAAAGCCAGGTTTATTTTTATTTTTTAAAGTTCTTTCTATATCCTGCAAGTTAGGTCTGTTCTCATTATGTGCATGTTGGAAAAGCAGGACTGCTACTAAGACATTTAGATAGTGTATATTATTTGTACAATAGAGTCTTGTATTAATCTGCCCAAGAATATTAGACATCATTGGGAAGAGCATGGAAATTGACTGTGGTTGCAATTTTACTTTAAAAGGACTTGATTTTTTTTTTATGTTATAGATGGTGGGTATTAATAAGGTCTATAAGTGTTTGGGGTTTTTTTACAATTCGGATTCACAATAATAATAATATAGAGAAACATACAGGTGAAACTCGAAAAATTAGAATATTGTGCAAAAGTCCGTTTATTTCATTAATGCAACTTAAAAGGTGAAACTAATATATGAGATAGACTCATTACATGGAAAGTAAGATAGTTCAAGGCATAATTTGTCAAAATTGTGATGATTATGGCTTACAGCTCATGAAAATCCCAAACTCACAATCTCAGAAAATTAGAATATTGCATGCAATCAATAAAACAAGGATTGAACATAGGACAATATCGGACCTCTGAAAAGTATAAGCATACATATGTATTCAGTATTTGGTTTGGGCCCCTTTTGCAGCAATTACTGCCTCAATGTGGCATGGCATGGAAGCTATCATGGAAGACCAGGATACTTCAATAGTGGCCTTCAGCTCTTTTGCATTGTTCGGTCTCATGTCTCTCATCTTTCTCTTGGCATTGCCCCAACCTCTGTGGGGTTCAGGTCAGATGAGTTTGCTGGCCAATCAAGCACAGTAAATCACACAGTCATTGAACCAGGTTTAAGTGTTTTCGGCAGTGTGGGCAGTGTTTGCCAGGTCCTGCTGGAAAATGAAGTCAGCATCCCCATAAAGCTCGTCTGCAGAAGGCGCATGAAGTGCTCCAAAATCTCCTGGTAGATGGCTGTGTTGACCCTGGACTTAATGAAGCACAGTGGACCAACACCAGCAGATGACATGGCTCCCCAAATCAACACAG
>JAPKID020008075.1:0-10047 GCA_026931265.2 Tropidonophis doriae
GAGTTGCTTGTCGAGGAGTGATCGGTTGATTACAAGCCCCGGAGTCGTTTCCGACTCCTAGCGAACCACATAGATAGATCTCCATAGAGGTTTCTTGCTTGGGCAGAGGGTTGGGACTAGAGGACCTAGATGGATGGAGATTTGGGGGTGGGGTGAGGGCAGAACCAAACAGCAACCAGGAGGTGATGCTTTTATGACAGTGTGTCCGACCCTTGGCTTGCTTGAGCTCCATTTTATGATCATTCTTGCCACAGTTAAATGAATCACTGCAGTTGCCAAGTTAGTATATTAAGTGAATCCATTGACTTTGCTTGTCAGAGGTTCGCAAAAGATGTCCATATGTCCCCGGGACACTGCAACTGTCATAAAAATGTGCCAGTTCCAAGTTTTGATTGCCTGTCTCTGGGGATACTGCAATGGTCATGTGGAAAACAGTTATAAGTCACTTTTTTTAAATGCTGTACTAACTTTGTACAATCACTAAACAAATGTTGTACAGTAGGTCAAAGACTACCAGTATAATAATTTTTTTTTCTTTTTCCTTTAAGTAAAGACCTTTGCCATGATCTGGCAACAGCACTTAACAACAGAGGACAAATTAAATATTTCAGAGTTGAATTCTATGAAGCTATGGATGATTATACGTCAGCTATAAAAGCACAGCCAGATTTTGAAATCCCCTATTATAACAGAGGATTAATATTATATAGGCTAGGTATGTACATATTTTGTTCAATATTAAGTGTTACATTATTATAATTGCTTTGACTATTTTCTCTTTAATAGAGCTTTATAAATGTATTCCTTTCAGGAAACCTATTTCATTTTTTTGAGTGATCCAGGTTAAGATTACAGGGAAGTTCTTGAGAAATTGTTCATATAGGTATTTTATTTATGGTATTTATTAAAACATTTAGATAATGCTTCCCATAAAATAACCTCAGTTTGCAGTGTACATAAAAGTAACAAAACTGATAAAAACATTAATATAAAATATGTGTTTATTAAAAGCAGATAGAAGAGAGAAAACATTTTTTATCTCTCATTCACACTGGAAAGGCCTGAATGAAAATACAGGGGTGTATAATTATTTTCAGGGGTGCATAATTATTAGTGGTGGGAGAGCAGCATTTCAAAAGGAGGTTCATCTGTCCATAGTGATACTGTTGGCATTCCTAGATGATTTTAAACATAATATATGGTAGATTAATAACACTGAAGATGATCTATAGTACTGTAGATATCCATTGTCTTCAATCTTAATATTTGACTTATGTGAATGCACATTGATACTGATCAAATCCTGCTCTGTGAATGTAGAGAGTACTGAATAATCCATCATTTTTAGAAATCCTGTTGTCATTACCTATCCTTTCCTTAAGTATAGCAATAAATTTTAAAATAAATGAAGGATAAATTTCCTAATAAAAAGGTTTACTATTATATTGCAATCATGATTAAATTAACTAGCTTCTCTTTCATAAGTACAATATTATATAGAAATTGCAATTAGCCTGATCCTAAATTTATTTCATGTTCATTCCATGTCATCATGGAATCTCCTTAGATTTTAGATGTGCTAGAGGAATTGTTGCTTGGCAAACAAGTTCATGACAAGCAAAGAAATTATATAGTTATCTTGTATACAGATAAGTTGTATACAAGTTAGTGAGTAGTTAAGTACTGCTTTGGAAATAAAAATACTACGTTAGAAAAATAACAGATGTCTATAAGAATTTTTATCTGTTTATTCTTTGACTTTGCACATATAAAACCTCTTCCATGCATGCACAGTCATGAAAAGATTAAGATAATAGTCTATGTTAAAAGAAATGTGAAATGTAGATTTCAGAATTCTTTTAAATGTTAGAAAAGTATACACACCTTCAATAATCTGATCCATTTTCCAGGAAAATTACTGGAGAAAAATTCAGGACTTATCGGTAGTTCATTACTATGTTTAATCAGAAATTGTGCTTTGCTCAATGGGTGCTACTTCTTAATAAATCTAAAGTGTGATGGCCTGAATAATGTAATAATACAGTTTTATTCTTTTTATATATAAAATAACCTAAAATCATCCTTTGTTTCCCTTTCATATGCAGGATTCTTTGATGAAGCCTTGAAGGATTTTAGGAAGGTGTTAGAACTAAATCCTAAATTTGAAGATGCTTCTTTGAGTTTAAGGCAGACTCTCCTTGACAAAGAAAACAAATTAAGAAGAGGTTATTGAAGTCCAGTGTATAGAAGAAACAAGTTGTGAGATTGGACTATTTGGTAAAGATGTAAATTTCCTGCGGTCTGTGTGTAAGGATGTTACATCTCAGTTTTGAATAGATCAATTTCCATGCAAAGTAATCCTTACATTATCAAATATTTAGCATGACTATTTGTAGCACTTCAATTATGGTACATGAAGATTTATTTTATTCTGTTTGGCCTTATGTATACTGACAAGGTATATAAAACAAATTTCCTTGATAACTAGCTACTTCCTCATTAAAATAATATTACAAAACATTAATAAACAATATCAAAGATATGAATTTGTGCAGGACTTCTACATGTTAATATTGGTGATTCCCCATAATGCTTAGCAATATTGATTGGTTTCAAAAGTATATTATTTTAATAAGCAATTAATTCGTTATGCAATATATCAAGCTTTGGTTATTTCTGCTCTCACGGCATTATGGATCTGTATTCTTGTTGTATTCTCATTGCTGAAATTAGGCTGAGAGGTGATGAATTATGTAATATGTACACACCCAACTCTAAATGTGAGGTTTTATATCTAGTGCAATGAAATATATTTATTTGTGTAATCCCAATACTTCAATGAAAAATTAAACTTTTTTAAAAGAAATGTATTCTTGAAAAAAAACTTGTAGTAGCAGATTTTAAATCTCAAATATGACCGAGTCAAAAATTTGTATCTTCTGTTTTTAATTCATGAAGCTTTTATTATTAGGAAGTTAGCATGAAACATATTGTAATAATCCCAAGGAAAGACTGCCATGGTAACTGCATGGTTATACCTGTAGGAAAGAATAAACAATATATATACAGTAGTAATATATATACAGTAGTTAGTTCATTTTAGATGTCAGTGCTTGTAAAGTAAATAAATGGATGCCCTACACATTTGTCCTTGTGCAAGTTTTATTCTCCCAAACTCAGTGATTAATGTATGGCTATACAGATTGCTTAATCAACAATTTGCAACTCTTAGCTCAGACTTTTGTTTCAAGATAAGGACTGACCTTCAAATGCTGCTTGTAAACTAGTGGTTTATAAACTTCGCCAGAGCTAGCAATCTTTTTAAAGGAAGCTCTAAGCAAGATATCTTCTACCTCCTCATTTTCTGAGGGAACCTCCTTGGGTAGTACACGGCTAGTCCAGTAAGAACAGGACTAAGAAGTACAAGCATAATTGAGAAGCAATCTGGGGATATAAGGCGTGTACTACCACATCAAGTCAGAGTTGCAAATCATTCAGGAGTGGCCTTTGACTACGTTTATCCCTGATACTTAATTCTCTGGTACTCCAAATTAAAGCATGGGATACCAATGGTATTATAATTGCAGGACATTCTCCTGTGAAGTTTAGTCCTTTGTTTGATAAGCATTTAAATAGATTCTTTAAGTTGTTCTTGAATGAATCCTTTGGCTGAATAATAGTTCACTGAACAGAAGAGGAAATAGCAGCTTGTATTAAAAGGGATTTTCTTATGTCACTGTCTTTATGTGGGACACGATTAAAGCACTTCCTAATCTAAAATCATATTGCATTGCTTTATATAAAAAGAAACAATAATCAACAAGTTATATATGTAGAGGAGAAAATTGAATATTTTTATGCACTCTACTCATTTCCTCACTGACATCATTTTGTGGATTCTATCAAATATGTACATACCGTATATTCCGGCGTATAAGACGACTTTTGAAACCCCAAAAAGTCAACCAAAAATCGGGGGTCGTCTTATACGCCGAGTATACGCACCCAGGCGGCAGTTAGAAACGGAGCAGAGAAGCTTCTCCGCTATGTTTCTGGCTCGGTTTCTGTCTGCCGGCCGGGGAGCCAGGCGGCAGTCAGAAACCGAGTGGAGAAACTTCTCCGCTATGTTTCTGTCTGCCGGCCGGGGAGCCAGGCGGCAGGCAGAAACAGAGCGGAAAAGTGAGAGGCAGCATGTTCGAAAAATGTCATTCATTAAAAATGTAATTAAAAAAAAACTGGTGTTGCCTCGGAAGTGGGGGGTAGTCTTATATGGCGAATATAAAACCTATAAACCTAAACCTATTTTTTAACTGCAAAATTAGGGGGTCGTCTTATACGCCCGGTCGTCTTATATGCTGGAAAATACAGTAGATTCATCAAAAATTTTAAAAAAATACACTACAAGGCTTCAGGATTGTATTATTGCCCTGGATTTAAAACTATATAGTTACACAATGCAAGTCTTAACAGTCTTTCATTTGCAGTTTTCTATATTCATTTTACTTTATATTCCGGTTCCGAAGCTCACAAAATAGCTTTAAAATACCACATAAATAAATAGGAATATCATATCATGAAACAAAAGGTTAACATATTTGTTGCAGTTGGTATTAATATATAATGTATTTCTCTCTCTATTGCAACCATCAACTTCTAAAATAAAATGTATTTACATTACAAATACAGAACTTGAAATGTATATAAACACAATATTTAGCCATTTAGTACTTTCCTGAAGATTTTTTTTTCAATAGCACTTAACGACCCAAGAAAAGAAACTGGTTCATATGCACACTTTGCTTCTCTATATTGGGGTTCCGGTTATGGCTATAATCTAGTGCCAATCTTTTAGTTGAAATAATATTTAAGGCTGGAAAATTAAAACAAAATCACTACTTTCTGGTGTGAAAGAAGCAGGCAGTCTAACATGAATGAGAATAATGATTATATTTGAATGCCCATTTAGGATAATATTATCTAATTTATTTCACTTCTATACTACTCTTGTGTGCTGCATGTCTGAACCTGAATGATTGTAATAAAACTGAATTGAACTGAAAAACACTATAAAGGAAAATGCAATTGTTCATATGAAAATAACTGGGTTTTCTTGACAAATATTGTTTTCAGTCTATACTGTTCTCCAATTTTGCTTTATAGCTCATTCTATCAAAACTGTAGCCAGGGTTATACTTCGTTAGTATTACAACATTTGGCATCATAAACCTTCTTGACAGGACAGAGAAAAGAGCAGAAATGCTATTAGGAAGGCATCTTGGAGGGAAAAGTCTCCATTGACAGAATTAAGGGGAGTAAGGACAGGCATTGGGAAGGGAAATAACTTTGGAAAAGCTTAAGCCAGTCTTCTCACTCCAGATGTTGTCTTCTGCATTTTCTCATATATCCATCAAAATCTCCCTCAATCAAAATGCTTTGTCATGACCTAATGCAGGGGTAGGCAGTTCTTTATGGAGGACACATTCTGAAAGTACTGGAAGGGGAATGGTTACTAGCAGAGATAGGGTCTATGAGTCATGGTGGCGCAGTGGTGAGAACGCAGTAAAGTAAAAGGTAAATATTTCCCTCGCACATACGTGCTAGTTGCTCCTAATTCTAAGGGATGGTGCTCATCTCCGTTTCAAAGCCGAAGGGCCAGCACTGTGCGAAGACGTCTCTTCAGTCATGTAACCGGCATGACTAAATGCCAAAGATGCACAGAATACTGTTACCTTCACGCTTGCATTTTTATATGCTTTTGAACTGCTAAATTGGCAGAACCTGGGGCAAGTAATGGGAGTTCACTCTGTAACGCAACGCTAGGAAATTGAACTGCTGAGCTGCTGACCTTTCTGATCAACAAGCTCAGTGTCTTAGCCACTGAGCCACTGTGTCCCCTTAGAATGCAGTAAAGCAGGCTAATTCACTGCTCTGTCCTGAAGTTTGCTCCTGACTGGCTCAAGGTTTACTCAGCCTTCCATCCTTCTATAAAATGAGGAGCCAGAGTGTTGGGGGCAATAGGCTGATTCTGTAAACTGCTTAGAGAAGTCTTTGAAGCACTGTGAAATGGTATATAAGTCTAAGTGCTAATGCTATTCATAGAATGGTTGCCAGGAAGACCATGTCTCTTCATTAATCAATTATATACTAAAAAAACCAAAGTGGCTCTGTTAGATGCTCTGCATTACCACCGGCAGATCTTTGGAAAATTCAAAGTCATAGCAACATATTATTGTTTTTTGTTAAATTTATTTGCTGCCTATCTTGCCATGGGATAGCAGTAAACAAATACAATAATAAATAGATAAAATAATAAACAAACAAATACTATGATAAATGTTGATGCTGTCATTTGCAGTATGCCAGCTTTTTATTTAATTTTTGTACCTTTTTGAAATGTTGTATAGGCACAAAGGCCTGATGTTTTCCATCTTAGTATGTTCTGGAGGGCCTTGATAGTCTTGTCTTGTCTCAGGCATAGGGTTAAGGTTGTTTGAACCCAGTGGTGGGCTTCAACATTTTTTAGAACCTCTTCTGTAGGTGTGACCTGCTTTGTGGGAGTGGCTTGGCAGTCATGTGACTGGGTGGGTGGGGCTAACTTGTAAAATGTAGTGAAACTCACTTAACAACGCTCTTGCTTAGCAACCAAAATGTTGGCTCAGAAACTCTGGCATTTAAAGCACACAATTCTTAAAGCTGTCAAGTTACAAGACCCTTGCACCCCTAACCCTTTAGGGAAAAAAAACCCAGGGGTGTTCAAACCTAACAGCTTTCAGACTTGTGGACTTCAACTCCCAGAATTTCTCCTCTCACTCTTCCTCTTGAGGATGGGCGGATGGGCGGATGGGCAGGGGGAGGGAGCTGGAACCGGTTCTAAACGGCCCGGTATATTTGTGGAACCTCATCTATAGAAGAGGTTGGAACTGGCAGGAACCCACCTCTGGTTGCAGGACACCGTCGCAGCTGAAAACAGAGCTTGTGAGGGTCGTGGACAGCACTCCTGAGTTCTGTTTTTGTTGGCAGAGGGTTGCAAGGAAGCTGTTGCAGCCAAAGGCAGAGGTCAGGGGCCCATTTTCACTGGCAAAGGACTTGGGCCACCACAGGTGCCCCCTGACACAAGTGACATAAGTGATGTTGAGCTGGCCACGCCCCCACTGTCCCCCCAAAGTAAAACACAACCCTGATGCAGCTCTCAATGAAATTGAGTTTGATACCCCTGATCCAGAGAGTAGCATCATACAGCTAATGATCTTAATCATATTTTTCAGGGTTTATATACAAATCCACCTAACTCCCATCAGTGGTGACTGGAAGAAAAATGGTAACACCTGTGGTGCAATGAATGGGCATCACAGAATCTGTATGACTTAGGTAACTATGTTTTTTTTTTTTTACAAAATATCTGTAAACAAAACTAAGACTTTGGGCAATGTACATGTACTATAATCAACCTATAAAAATTCTACTTCAAAATATGGCATATCTATGCTGCCCCAGCAGTATATAGCTAGTGTAGGAATTAAGAACTGTCTCCTTTAAGAAACTACCTCATAGGAAATGTAGGCAGAGACTGCCTTATGGGAAATGTAGTTCCATAACATGTGATCACATCTATGTTTCTGATTGGCCACTGGGACATTTTGCCCGCGTGCAAAGTTTATAAGTGGTCAGTTTGAATGCCTTTGGGAACCACAATAGTAGTTTGTATCTCCGCTCAGCATGGGAATGAAATCATCTTTTTACACCATGTGATGGGACAGATTATGGAAAGTCAGAAGTATCTTAACACTGAACTGTAAATTTTGCTATTAAGAATGCCTGATAATAAACTTGATTTGAATGAGATTTCTAAGCGTGGAGTTAACTGCATGCCCCGAGCAAGCCTACAATGCTCAAGGCAGAACACATTCAAATATCCCCTGGACTGCAACAGCAGGTGATACAGGTAGCCCTTGACTTTTACTATCCCAACTGGGACCAGAACCTCTGTCTCTAGCAAGAGCACTTAGAGTTATCTACCGCTTTACAATCCTCTCTAAGGAGTTTACAAAGTCAGCACATTGGCCCCAACAATCTGGGTCCTCATTTTAGTGGCCTCGGAAGGATGGAAGGCTGAGTCAACCTTGAGCCTGATGAGATTTAAACTGCCAGATGGCAGGCAGCCGGCAATCATCAGAAGTAGCCTGTAGTACTGCATTCTAACCACTGCACCACCCTGGCTCCTTACTAAGTAATGTCATCATTGTATTAGTCATTACATGAGTGCACTTGAACTTTTTGCTGTGGTCGTTAAATAAATCCAGCTTCTCCCATTGACTTACTTGTCATAAGACATCTTCCAAGGTCACAATTGGGGATCATGTGACTCTGGGTTTCTGGAACTGTCATAACTACATGCCAGCTGCCAAGTATCCAAATCACAGAATAACAAGAGTTGGAAGGGACCTTGGAGGTCTTCTAGTCCAATCCCTTGCTCACACAGGAAACCCTATACTATTTCTAATCAATCTCTTCTTAAAATTCTCCATTGTTGGAACACCTACAACTTCTGGAGGCAAGTTGTTACACTGATACATTGTTTTAACTATCAGGAAATTCCTCTTTAGTTCTAGATTGCTTCTCTCCTTGATTAATTTCCACCCATTTCTTTTTGTCCTGCCTTCAGGTGCTTTGGAGAATAGATTGACTCACCCTCTTCTTTGTGGCAGAGAAACACTGCTATCATGTCAGCCCCTAGTCCCCCTTTTCATTAAACTAGACATACCCAATTGCTGCAACTGTTCATTGCGTATTTTCACCTCCAGTCTCCTAGTCATCTTTGTTGCTCTTCTCTGCACTCTTTCAGGAGTCTTGACATCTTTTTATATCACGGCGACCAAAACTGGATAGGGATGCTATGACAGTTGTAAGTTTAAGGATCAGTCACTTTTTTCAGTGCCACTGGTCATAAGTCAAAGACTATGTAGAGAGTTATTAACATTTGTTCCAGCTCTTGTTCATGTATCTTGACCAACAGCTGTCAACTCTGAAGCTGGCCTGACTCGGGCTATCTTGGAGGCTTCAGTATTGCCACAATGGTGGTGAGGGGTAAAGAGGGGGAATATAGATAGCTGGGTTTTGTAGCCAAAACAAAATAGTTTCCCCTCAGAACCAAGGACATTCCCACAGGTGGCTGAAGAGAGGAGGAATGAATTTTCCAAGCAACTGGACAGCACATTGATTGGACCATGTGACAGATTGTTTGAGGAAGGGGGGGGACTTTTACTTTTAATTAGGCAAAAACTGTGGGAACCTTTAGAGTCGGTTTTCACCAGTTTGTGCCACTATGGTATGTCCAATAAACCTGTTCTTTGAGGAACCTCTTTGCCCTGGAGTTCTGTTTGCCTTGGGTGTATTACTTGAAACCCTGACAACATCTGAAAAAAGCAAATGCAGTTTTAACAGCACATTTTACTGTGCTGTTAAAAAAAAAGTATCACTTGCTCATATTTTCTAAAACAGGGGTGTCAAACTGGTGGCCCATGGGCCAGATGCGTCACAGTCAGGCCACACCCACCCCAGCTACGCAAAGGTAAAAAATGTTGTGATACATCACATGACGGCAGTGTGACATTGCTGTCATGTGCTTGGATAAGTCACGAGTTTGACACCCGGGTGCGAAAAAGGTAACGGTTCAAGGAAGTCAAGAAATTGTACTTTCCCCGATTATATTCCCCGAAAATCTTCAATTGTTTCCTCATCTAGCATAGATTGGTATGTGTATTTGGATTTATTGTTAAAAAAATGTTGCTGAAAGTTTTGTTGTACTAAATATAGAAGCAGGAAGAAATGGAAACCCACATTTTCTCAGGAACAAATTTTAGCAGTTGTGAGGATGCAGATTTCCAGGCATGCTTGCTAAGAGAAAGAGGTTTGTAGTGCTTCAGATTAATTATACCTAATTGTGTTTTAAATCATTCCATTTTCATTTGTTTTCATTTACTCTTCTTTGATCTACTGTATGGTACTGCCTGTGGTCCCCTATGGATTCGTCATATCCTAATAGATTTT
>JAPKID020008076.1:0-10047 GCA_026931265.2 Tropidonophis doriae
AAGGAAGGCAGGAAGGAAGGAAGGAAGGAAGGAAGGAAGGAAGGAAGGAAGATACAAGATGAACACGCTCCAATCTCACCTTTTTACACATTAATATATAAATAAGTAAACATTCCTGTAATGTCAAATCTTTCTAATCAACAAAACCAAAGTCAACATTTCACTTCTTCTCCTTCAACAAGCACAAATTCCAGAAGGGTGCTTGAAGGCCACGTCCTTCCGGATGCCGTTGCTCCTGGACTGTCATGCCAGAGGAAACAGTCCTGACAAATGCAGAGAACGTTCGAGGCGTCCGAATATTTGTTAATTTCATACGGAAGCAGGAAGGGCTATTTGCAAGGAGAACAAGGAGCATTAAGGCACGTGAAAACCAGCGGTGGGATTCAAATTTTTGTCACTACCGGTTCTGTGAGTGTGGCTTTGTGGGCATGGCAGGGAAAGGTTACTGCAAAATCCCCATTCCCTCCCCACCCCACTAACCGGCTTTCCAGCTCCGTTCTCCCGTTCAAGGCAACAAAAGAAGATCAGCTGGGAGACAGCAGAGGCGTGGCCAGCCGGTTCTCCAAACTACTCAAAACTTCTGCTACTGTTTCTCCAGAACCTGTCAGAACTGGCTGAATACCATCTCTGCTGAAGAACCCAACAAGGAGCTTTTATGGCTGACTTCTGGGAAGCTGGGAAGTGCATTCTTGGGGATAAATTGCACGAGCTGCCAATTATTGGTTTGGGAGAAATGATGAACGGAGGCGGCCGGCAAATTTAGAGGCATGCGAAGATTAGAGATTGTCCCGTTTACTTTTAACAAGGTCTTAAGGGGAACTAAACCGGTAAAATTTATATACTCTAAAGCAGGGGAGGAAAACGCAGCCTACGCCAGCTTGGGGTAGGTTTTTTTTGGAGCTTCTACTCTGTGCATTTCTCCAATGCCGCTCAAATATAACTAAATATAAACAGATCATTATAAATAAGCAGAAACGAAGTAAAAAAAATTAAAAAAAGAGGAAGCCTGGTTGAAAATATTCGCACACTAAAGGGACTTAGAGACCAGGCTGAAGAGGTATAAAAACTGTTTAGATCGTTTTTACTTGTTTATTCGATGCATTGCCACTTTCTCGGCTTTCATGCCGATTAGCATACATACAGATTTGGGACGGTTACAGATGGATCCCATAAAATGACAAACGCCACTTCAATGTGACATTTGGAAAGGGAACCCAGCGCCTCGCTGTACATCAAAGGGATATTATCTTGGAGTATATCTCTAATAACCAAGAAATGGGATAGATTAATTTGGAGCTTGAATTCATCTTGCAGCTGTGCTTGGAGCTTAATTACCCAAGAGCTGGCCTAGTTCAACAAACGCCTCTCCCCACCCCTCAACAGTCAATCAAGGTGGGGAAATACCATCTCTGTCAGATGGGACAAGGCAGCTGTTGGGTGGCCCTGTGATGGGAAGTTGGGTTGTGCCAGCAGTGGGATTCTAATAATTTAACAACCGGTTCTCTGCTGTAATGACCAGCTGGGTAGGCATAGCTCGGTGATCATGTTACCAAATGCCTCCCACCGACCAGTCCGCTCCCACAGAGAGGGCCTCCTCAGGGTGCCGTCGGCTAAACAATGTCGGCTGATGACCCACAGGGGGAGAGCCTTCTCTGTGGCAGCTCCTGCCCTCTGGAATGACCTCCCCACTGAACTACTCATGATCACAGACCTACGTCTCTTCCGTCGGGCCCTGAAGACACATTTATTTTGTGCAGCCGGCCTGTCATAGTCTTTTAATTGGGTTTTAGTATCGGGTGTTATAATTTAAGAGGCCAAACTATTTAATATCTTTTAACCTGCTATTTTAACTTTTGTATTTCTTCTTTTTATTGTGGCTGTTCACCGCCCTGAGTCCCAAGAGGGAGAAGGGCGGTATATAAATCAAATAAACTAAACTAAACTAATTCAGGATCATAGATTGGACTGTTGGACTGTGTTGAATATTAAGAACTTATTATTTTTTTAGAAGTAGCAGCAGTTTGAGGGAGAATTTATTGTATTCGCCCCACCCCCAGTATAAATACTTTCAGAATATGAAAGAGGGTTAATTGAGCCCTTTAATTATATTGGAAGGGAGATTCCATTTCTGTAGTAGCAATCAATCTTTATGGATTATGGGAGCTTGGTTCAGAAAAGGTTTCAATGAAATTATATGGTGCAGCTTAGTGGGGGCTCATAGTCATTATAGGATGAAAACAGCTTCACAGGGCAGCAACAAAAAGTGGTTAGTGTGCTTGAGGGAGAATGTGGTTCAGTGTCAGATTCCTCTACTGAAAGACAGAATAAGATGGATTTTTATGCATTTTCTTCTGGGGCAGGGAGGTGAAATCATGTCAGGAAAACTACATGCCAGGAAAACTCTTTTTTTTTTTTACTAGAAGCTCTGTGGGTGTGGCTTTGTGGACGTGGTGTGGCTTTGAGGGTGTGGCTTTGTGGACGTGGCAGGGGAAGGATACTGCAAAATCCCCATTCCCTCCTCCCCACCCCACTAACCTGATTTCCAGCTCCGTTCTCCTGTGCAGGGCAGCAAAAGAAGATCAGCTGGGAGACAGCTGGGGTGAGGCCAGCCTATTTGCCGGTTCTCCAAACTACTCAAAATTTCCGCTACCGGTTCTACAGAACCTGTCAGAACTGGCTGAATCCCACCTCTGATTCACACTGAATACTATGGAGTGGTGTTCTTGTGTGTGTGATGTCCAAATAGAAATTAAAAACTACAGGTGCTTTTACAAAGCATTAATCTTCATGGATGTTAACTGTTAATGCATCTCATTTAGAAGATCTAGTTGTTGGGTGAAACCAAGGGAAAGCTTTCCATTGCAGGTAGTCCTCGACTTACGAGCACAACATTTCTGGTGCTAAGCGAAACAGTTGTTAAGGGAGTTTTGCCTCATTTTACGACCTTTCTTGCCACTGTTGTTAAGTGAATCACTGCCATTGTGGTGTTAGTCACACAGTTGTTAAGCGAATCTGGATTTCCCTTGAACTTTGTTCGTCGGGAGGTCATGAAAGGTGTGAGCACATGACCCTAGGACACTGCAACCGTCATAAATGTGAGTCAGTTGACAAGCATCTGAATTTTGATCACGTGACCATGGGTCACGTAAATGTGAAAAAGGGTCGTAAATGTGAAAAATGGTCATAAGTCACTTTTTCAGTGCCATTGTCACTTTGAACGGTCACTAAATGGACTGTTGTAAGGCGAGGACTATCTGGATGCTAAGTCAAGAAGAAACGATCTTCCGTAAATGGCATGTCCCATTCAATTTGTGCAATCCAGGCACAATTATTTGTAAGAAAGGATTACTATTTACTGGGGTGTGTGCTAACTGAATGAAGGGGGTTGAGCATGGGTGTGCAAATCAATAGTCATTGTCTGTGTGATTCTGTGATTCTACACAGACCATTCACTGCATCCCAAGAGCCTTGATGGAGCCCTTGCAGATCAGGTTATCTACCTGGTTGGTAAAAGGTAAAAGTAAAGTAAAGGTTCCCCTTGCACATATGTGCTAGTCATTCCCAACTCTAGGGGGCAGTGCTCATCTCTGTTTCAAAGCCAAAGAGCCAGCGTTATCTAAAGACGTCTCCATGGTCATGTGATCGGTACGACTCAACACCGAAGGCGCACGGAACGCTGTTCCCTTCCCACCAAAGGTGGTTCCCATTTTTCTACTTGCATTTTTACATGCTTTCGAACTGCCAGGTTGGCAGAATCTGGGACAAGTAATGGGAGCTCACTCCGTTACGTGGCGCTAGGGATTCGAACCACTGAACTGCCAACCTTCTGATCGACAAGCTCAGCATCTTAGCCACTGAGCCACCGCGCCCCTTGATTGGGATAGAGATATTAATAGGATGCTGCTATTTCATAGTTTCAAGTGAGAAGATATCAGCAATAATGTGACAGGTTTAAATATGGAGGCATGTTTTCCTCCATGTAAATATAATTAGAAACCTAATCTCCAAATTGCATATAAGAATATTCAGCATACAAATAATAACATTGTTTTGAACTAACATTTCCATTTGTTCCTCCGTGTGCAAACCAACTATTCAAATTAACTTCTCACACTTGTGAATTTTCTCATTCAGTTCAATGGAGCAAAAGCAATATCTGCAAGATTGCTTGAATGAGAGTAAGTGTAAGAATATGAAAAGAAGTCAGAATAAGGAGAGAAAGTTTCTATTTAGCTGTACATGGGCATTTTGGATAGCTGGTAACATCTGCATATCATGTTAAATCATAATGAGTTATTTAACCATGATTCATGGCTTAGGATACAGCTGACCTTTGTGACCTAACCAACAAACCATGATTAAATCAACCCAGAGCTTAGGGCAACGTATGCATTGTGCCCATGGGCCAGATCCTGGTTTGGTCTTATTTGGCAGACCAATTGAAACCCATTAGATGTGCATAAATAGTAGCTAATTTGTTCCTTTTGTTTTAAAAGGTTTTAGCATAAGCTTGGGTCCTAACATTATGATTATTAGCAGACATAATGTAATTATATTTGAAAGACATCTCAGAAAGGGGTCTCTTGAAAAATAAGTGCATCATCAGAGCTGTATTTCAGGGACCATTTTTTTATACACTACTTAAGCATGGAAATAATTTAAAATGTAATCAGATCTTTGGTATTTAAAATATCTGAAATATCAATGTTCTCATATTTCTCAGGTGTATAAAAATGTGTATGTACATGTACACCTGCAGTTTATGTCGGAGAAGTTATTTTGTTCAAAGTAATTGCGGATATCATGTTTGCAACAATATTTCTAAGAGATTTTCTTCCCCGGAAAAAGCAAACAGTAACAGAATCTTAGAAAATAGCATTTTTGTTACCTAAGAAACTTTTGTGGGCCACGGAGCCAACTGTCAGTCAGATGCTTGCAGCAAAATGAAATGGAAAGCAAAACGAGAAATGCAAAACACAGATAAACAACTGATAAAGTGGGTCGCCTGAAACTTAAGGCAGCAACTGTAAACTTCCAGATGTTTTTTTATTTCCAGAAAGCCCCAGGGATGACAAGATAGAAGGTAGTAAGCAACATCTGGAACACAATTGCTGCCCCATTTAATGCAGTGCCCCCAAGATTCTCTCTTCTGGTGCGTTTCTTACTTTATACACCATGAGACCTACTGTGTTCTTAGAATCATCATCCTGAATATCTTTATAAGATATTTCAGGCCAGAGGCAATGATATTTTAGCCTGGTTTCAACCGGATATTCAACATAAATATCTCTAAGATTAGTTGTCAGAAGTGGGTGACATTGCCTGTATATAAGCTGTAACTGTGATGCAAATTCACATTAGGGTAAACCAAAATGGTATTAGGTACTTTAAAAATTACTCAAATTAATTAAATTAGGCTCAAGGTTGACTCAGCCTTCCATCCTTCCGAGATCTGTAAAATGAGAACCCAGATTGTTGGGGGCAATAAGCTGACTCTGGAAATTTAGAGAGGGCTATATAAAGCACTGTGAAGCAGCATATAAGTGCTATTGTTATGAAAAATGCTGCTTGGTAATTGGGGATGAGTACCACACTCTAGAGTTGGACACAGATGAACAGGGAAAATCTTTATCTTTACATTTATTAGGCAATTTATAATTTTGCAGCTTTTTGTGGATATCCAGTCATTGTCTTTACATATTGCGTAAAGTAAACGATTACGTTAAATCGTGATCTCCTTTGTTAAACAGTTTGCTCTGCAACTGGAACCATTTGTTAGCTAGTCTGGGTTTGACAGGTTGTATGAATGACTTAATATAGTAGACCAAGATTTAACAGTATTTGACTAAGAGCAGAGTTGGAAGGGACCTTGGAGGCCTTCTAGTCAAATCCCTTGCTCACCCTATACCTTTTGAGACAAGTGGCTTTCTAATCTCTTCTTAAGAGCCTCCAGTGTTGAAGCACCCACAACTTCTAAAGTCAACCTGTTCCACTGATTAATTGTTCTCACTGTCACAAAATGTCATCTTAGTTCTAAGGTTGCTTCTCTCCTTGATTGGTCTCCATCCATTGCTTCTTGTCTTGCCTTCTGGTCCTTTGGAGAATAGGTTGACCCCCTCTTCTTTGTGGCAGGCCCTCAAATATTGAAACACTGCTACTGTATCATACACCCAAGTACTTTTTTCCCTCTAGGCTAGACATATCCAATTCCTGTTCTTTGTTTTATGTTTGAGCTCCAGCCCCTTAATCATCTTTGTCACTAATACTAATCTGAGTTTGGAGTGCTACGTGCATTTAGCCATTTTATGATGGAAGGTCATCCTTGAGAAAATTTATCTATGTACTTGCTAAGAATTGATACTGACTTGGTGACACAAAAATCAGTCAGTAATGGAAGAGGGCTCTGAAATTTGCTAGCTCTCTAGTTAGGTCTTAGCCCATGCAATTTCATTATTTAAGATCCTGTTTTCCTGATTATCTCCAGCAAAGCAATTATTTTGCATGCTGGTTTCCAGCCAGATGTGCCATAAATTATGGCAGTAATCCACCCTCAGTTTCCCATCCCCCTGTTCCTCTTCAGATAATGAAAATCAAATTTGGGCCATACATGCAGATATTTAAATGTTTAAAGAACCACGTTGGTGTTTTTTAAAAAAATCCTCTTTTGCAAACTTCAGTTAAGTTCAAAAGTAACAGACTCTTCATGGATAGGATAAAAGCTTTGACTCTTTTTACTGGGAGCAGAGTTGTGGTTTGGGATAACAATATTTATTTTGGTTCTTCCCAAATGAGTGAGATGAAAAATTGTTGAAGGAATTGGGTATGTTTAGTGTAGTGAAAAGAAGGATTGGGAAGACATGGTAGCAGTAATCCAATATTTGAGGGGCTGTCACAAAGAAGAGGGGGTCAACCTATTCTCCAAAGGACCAGAAGGCACAAGGAACAATAGATGAAAAATACTCAAGGAGAGAAGCAACCTAGAATGGAGAAATTTCCTAACTGTGAGAACAATTAACCAGTGGAACAGCTTGCATTCAGAAATGGTGGGTCTCCATCATGGGACTTGCCTGGAGTGGTCCAGAGTCATGTGCTTGAGCAGGGAGTTGGGCTAAAAGATCTCCAAGATCTTTTCCAATGCTGCTATTCTCTTACAATAAAAACCCCATTTTCATGGAGAGCAGCAACTAGAAGTAAGGAAACTGTTTCCTTACAGGGAGAACTATTAACCGTTGGAACAGTTTCGCTTCAGAAGTTGTGGTTTCTCCATCACTGGTGATTTTTACGAAGAGACTGGAACAGCCATTCATCTGAAATGGTGTAAGTTCTCCTGCTTGAAGAAGGGGTTGGGCTAAAAGACCTACAAGGTCCCTTCAAACTCTGTTATTCTGAACAGCAAATTTATTTTTGTGGGGTAGAAAAAATTTAACTGAAGTGTGTAAGTTATTACTGATTATTAGTAGAGCACTGGAGTAGAAATAAACTTGGAACTTCAATTTCTTGGATCTTTCATTCTAGAGTTCCTGGCATCCTTGAGTTGTTGGAATGAGAGTTGCCTTGAAATTAAGAGCATTTTAATATCTGACTATCTGTCACCCTTCTGGCTTTCCCCCACTCCTATTTCTTTTAGCTACAGTGTGATCTGGTGCTCAGTCCCGATAATATTCCCCCACCACCACCACCACACCACCACCACCACCGAGTGGTCTTCCTTCTCTTGCAAGATTTCTTGCGCACGGTGTCAATCAAACCTTTTCCTTGAATTCTCATCATCAAAATAATATAAAATCTGTCACTCTCTCTACCCTTGCTCTGAGAGATTTACTGAGAGATTGCAGACTGCCTGCTTCAAAAGAGGAGGGTGGGAAGGCAAGAAATATTTCAAGGAATGAAGCCAGAAGGTTTAAAAGTAGCATTATAAAAGAAGTGTGTGTATCAGTTTCCATATGGTTTTTTTGCAGAAGCAAGTTGAAAACACATGAAAGTGTTAGCTCAGCTCCAAATAAGGAACTTCATACATTTTTTGCAAGCCCATTGACTCTGTCACCCTGGTGGTTTAATATACATACAGTATATATATTTAGGTAAGGTAAAGGTTCCTCTTGCACATACATGCTAATCATTCCTGACTCTAGAGGGCAGTGCTCATCTCCGTTTCAAAGCCAAAGAGCCAGTGCTGTTCGAAGACATCTCCATGGTCATGTGGCCGGCATGGCTCAATGCCAAAGGCTCACGGAACACCAAAGGTGGTTTCTATTTTTTCTACATGCTTTCGAACTTCTAGGTTGGCAGAAGCTGGGACAAGGAATGGGAGCTCACTCTGGTATGCGGCGCTAAGGATTCGAATCATCAAACTGCCGACTTTTCTGATTGATAAGCTCAGTGTCTTAGCCACTGAGCCACCGGGTCCTTGTATATATATTTACACACACAATAATTGTAATTATGAAGTTAATACGGTTGTCCCTTGTGATTAACCACACAAAAAGTCTTAAAAGAACAAAATACTTCATGATAGACATCATTTTTTAAAGAGCAGAGGATCCTAGAGCCCGTGTATTCTGATCCTAAGCATAATTATTCCAGTCAATTTCAGCAAAATTATTCTCTTGTATAACAGCATTCCCTCGCTATACATTTCGAGTTAATTTAAAATCTGCACTAAGGTAAAAAACCAAATCTGATTTGGCATTGAGAATGGTGCTGAATTCAAATAACATTTCTGTTCTATTTCCTCAACTCCCACCTCCTATGATTCATTTAGCCTTACATTTAATGCCAAGTGGAATGCATTTTAAATGTAACACCCTTCCCCTTTCTATATGCATAATGTAGATGTGTCTGTGTGAGAAATTGCACTAATGTTAGTTTAATGTTCCTGTGAAACCAGGCCAGAGATAAGCCTGGTTGAAATAGTCCATGAAATAGCAAAAATGCCAAGGATATCTTTTGTAGAGATGTGATGAGTAGGGTAAACGAGTCTTTGAGGATTTTATTCAGCTAGTTGTTACTGACTGCAGACGGTGAGGTTCATTTCTGCTTCAAGGCCACTTAGGCAGTAGAGTTCAAAAACTTTATGGCCACATGCTGTTCATGTGGCCAGCATGATGTCACGGAGAACTGCTACCTTCCCACCAATGTGGTACCTATTTAGTTACCTGCATTTATATGTTTTAGAATACCTAGGTTGGCAGAAGCTGGGGTGAAGATAGGGGCTCATCCTGTCACGTCGTACTCAGGTCTTGACCCTGGGTTAGCCACTTTCCAGACGACAAGACTGCCTTTTTACCCGCTGAGCCAACATGCCACCCCAATGTGATTGGCACTTATCAAATCAACACATTTAGAGTAGTGGTAGTATTCAAAAAAATTTACTACCAGTTCTGTGAGCGTGGCTTGTGGGAGTGATGTGGCTTCATGGGCATGGCTTGGTGGCCATGGCAGGGGAAGGACACTGCAAAATCCCCATTTCCTCCTGATCAGCTGGGACTTGGGAGGCAGAGAATAGAAGGGGGCGAGGCCAGTCGGAAATGGTATTTACTGGTTCTCCAAACCACTCAAAATTTCTGCTACCGGGTCTCCAGAACGGGTCAGAACCTGCTGAATACCACCTCTGGTTTAGAGTTAGAGTAGCAGAGCCAATTCAATTTAAAATATTAAATTGCTGGAGCCAGTTTGCTGTAGTGGTTAAGTCATTAGGCTAGAAGCTAGAAGACAGTGAGTTCGAGTCCCACTCAGGCATAAAAACCAGTTACTGTCTCTAATCTACCAAACAGTGTTTGTGTGTGTGTAGGAAATAGGAAGATGAATTAGCATAAGGTAAATTTGCCACCTTGGGTTATTTATAAACATTAATAAAGGTGCGTAAAAATCAATTAATCAAATAAATGAAACCTCGGGTGCTCAAGTTTTGTTTTTTTAAATCATCAAGGTTAGCAAGCAGGTATTTAATTTGAACTGAGTTGCTCCGTCATAAAAACACCATACATAGTAATTAATGTTTCCTCCTTTTTTTATTAGGCTTGCTGGGATTGGGTGGGGGAAGAGTAT
>JAPKID020008077.1:0-10047 GCA_026931265.2 Tropidonophis doriae
GGGGAAGTAGGTGGGGGGGGAGGGGAATTATTCTATTATAAAGAAGGCAAAGGTTCCCCTCGCACATCTTTGATAGTCGTTCCCTGACTCTATGGGGCAGTGCTCATCTCCGTTTCAAAGCTAAAGAGCCCAGCATTGTCCAAAGATGTCTCCGTGGTTATGTGGCCGGCATGGCTAATGCCAAAGGTGCACGGAACACTGTTCCCTTCCCACCAGAGGTGGGTTCTTACTGGTCCGAACTGGTTTGGCTGAACAGGTACTGGTATGGTGGCCTGGGTCCACTGGCAGCAAACTGGCAATGACCTAGGCCTGCCACGCCCCCAAACCAGTAATTGATTGTGAGCAAATTTTGAAGAATAACATATTGGAGCTCTTTGAAAATGGACCACTTGGAGAGAAATCTTCTACAGGCAGTCCTTGTCAGTCATTGGATTTATTAACTGCACCCTCTCCCCGAAGGGACTTATGACCACAGCTGAGTCCAAATTTTTGCTACTAAGCAAGGCAGTTGTTAAGTGAGTTTTGCCCTGCTTTGTGACCTCTCTTGCCATGTTAAGTAGATCATTGTGTTAAGTGAATCTGGCTTCCCCATCGACTGTGCTTGTCACAAAAAGTAATCGCATGACCCCAGGACATTACAACCGTCATAAATACATGCCAATTGCCAGGTGTTTTAATTTTGACCATGTGACCTCAGGGAATGCTGTAATGGTCGGAATTGTGAAAAAGAGTCATAAGTAATTTTTATCAGTACTGTTTTAACTTTGAATGGTCACTAAACAAACGGAGGTAAGCCAGGGATTCCTCTATTTCTAAAAGAGTAGGAAAATGGGACACCTTCAGAAGGCAAGAAGACAAGTTGGTGTAGATGCTCCCCATACAGCAACATCTCATGAGGTTTCTCCTTCCCCATTTTGCTCTCAACCTTTGAGGACAAGTGATTGCCCTCCCCAGAAAAGTTCTGGCCTCCCATCATCCAGCTGTTTTATTTCCTAAAATGTCCATCTGGAGAACATCTGTGTAAATAAAAACAAATAAGCCAGGTAGAGCAGAGGAAACTAGTAGGAGTGCACAGGTCAGATATTGTGCGTTAAAGCTAAAGGTTCCTCCACACAAGCATGCCAGTCCTGACTCTAGGAGGCGGTGCTCATCTCCATTTCAAAGCTGAAGAGCCGGCGCTGTCCGAAGACGTCTCTGTGGTCATGTGGCCGGCATGACTGAACGCCGAAGGCCTCTGCTTTATGCTAGAGAAATGTTTTAACATTTCAAAAGCGGTTTTGTGCATCACTGACAGAATGCCTGATTATCTTTCTAAACCACCCAGTCAATAACCTCTTTTGGAATCATGGCAATAACCTCTTTTGGAATTGAAGAAAATGAGTATAAAATAAAAATATCAAGCAATTAATAAATTGTTTTGGGGTGGTGGGGAAAACCATAGAAAGTATATTGCCTTCTGGTCTGATACAAATTGGCCATTGGATGGTGTGTGTTTTTTGCCTGGCAAGAAAAGAAAATAAGGAGGGTACCTACCACCACCCATGCCATCTTGCTGAGAAAGCAACTAAGGTAGTTTTCTGCCGCTTTAGAAGCTTTCGTTCAGCCGCTCTCAAAATGTTTTGTTAAGCATCCTCCCTGTAGCGTGAAAGGCAGACAGGGCTCCAGCAAAGAGTGTAGCTGGCTAAATAAACAGAAGTGAAAAGATGAAGGCGAATAGCGCTTGGAAGAGATCCATACTGACGGTCTCTTAAAATGACAGTCAAAGATGAGAGCTGGTGCCCTTCACAATTCATGTGTGTAACTAGCCGCCCTTTGCAATGTGCAGATCCAAGAAGGATCTCTCTCGGCCAAGGGACAGAAGCCTAACTTATCACTGGGAATATTGGATTCCTTCTGTGGGATCCTGGGAGAACTTTCTGAGCTTGGTTGCTTCCTTGTAACCCGGATGACGTCCCCTAGTTCCGCACAATCTTCACAATCTTTTCACACAATCTTGCACAAAGCAACAAAGATGATTAAGTGTCTAGAGCCATGATGGCCAACCTATGACATGCGTGTCAGAGGTGGCCTGCAGAGCCCTCTCTGTGGGCACATGGGCTGTTCACCCAGCTCAGCTCCACCGCGCATATGCAGGCGCCTTCCACCAGCCTGATGATTTTCAAGTTGCATGTGCAGGGGGAGGGGGACATGGGCACAGGTGTGTGTGGGGGGGTAGGTGGTCATGTGTGCATGGGCAGGTGTGGGAGGAGCATAGGGGAGGGGTGCAGTGCTCCCCCACGGCCTGTCTTTGGTCCCAGGAGGCTGTAGGGAGGCCTACTAGGCCCAAAACAGGGCACAAGAGGTTCGTGTGGGGGGTGCAGGGAGTTCACACATACATGCACATGGAGAGCACAGAAAGGGGGTCACACATGCATGTTCAGGATGAGGGGGAGGGGGAGGGTATCACGTGCACATTGCACTATGGGTGCGGGTGCACACGTGCCTTTGGCATGCAAAAAGGTTAGCCATCATTGCTCTAGGGGTTAAAACATATGAAGAACAATTGTAGGAACTGGGAATATCTAGGCTAGGGATGAGAATGATTAGGGGTGATGAGATAGCAGTCTTCCGATATCTAAGGGGCTGTCCCACAAAAGAGGGGTTCAACCAATTCTCCAAAACACCCCAGGACAAGAAGTAATGGGTAGAAGATCATTAAAAAGAGATCCCACCTAGAACCAAGGAGAAATTGCCGGATGGTGAGAACAATTAATCAGTAGAATGATTTACTTTCAGAAGTTGTGAATGCTCCATCACGGAAGGTTTTTAAGAAGAGATTGGACAGCCATTTGCATAGAAACTTCTGCTCGGGCAGAGAGTTGAACTAAAGACTTTGAATGTCCCTTCCACTTTGTTATTCTGTAGGGCTATCCTTGGTTCCCTGCAGAAGCCCAAGAGAAAGATGTGTTGGGGGACATAGGGTAGAAGTGGACAGCAGATGACCAAGAGTGCAATGAGGGCAAACTGTGATGTCCCATATAAGTACATTTGGGTGAGAGTGCCTTGCAATGTTGCCACATTCATTTTCTTCCCTTTTTACATTTCTAAATAACATTTTATTAGATTATAGAATAAAATGCAAAAATAGAAAAGGAAAGAGGAGGACAGAGTGGGAAGGGGAAGGCGAAAAGAAATAAAAAGTGCTTACTTCCGACTCCCTCTGTTGCAGTAAAATAAAGCATTAATATCAAACCTCAACTTTTTACTTTTCCATAACAGCATAAACCAGCCATTTCTATAACAACAAATCTATCTAATCTGTAAAACCCAAAGTCAAAGTTTCATTTTTCCCCACCTCAAGCACAAAGTCCAGAAATGGTTTCCAAGTAGAAAAAAAAGCACTTATATTCTTTTCTTTGATCAAAAGGATGAATTTAGCCATCTCTGCCCAACTCCATCCGCTTCTGTAGCCATCTGTCAGTGGTGGGATTGAAAATTTTATTACCGGTTTTGTGGATGTGGCTTGGTGGGCGTGGCATGGCTTGGTGGGTATAGCTTGGTGGACGTGGCAGGGAAAGGTTACTGCAAAATCCCCATTTGCTCTAAATCAGGTGGGATTCGGGAAGCAGAGAATAGATGAAGGCAGGGCCAGTCAGAAGTGGTATTTACTGGTTCTCTGAACTACTGTATTTTTTGGAGTATAAGACGCACCAGAGTATAAGAAGCAACAAGGTTTTGAAGAGGCAAATTTAAAAAAAGTTTTTGCACTCTGCAAACCTCCCCAAAATGCCCCATTTTTCACAAAAACAGGCCTGTTTTTCATTTAAAAAAAAGGCCTTGGATAGCCTTATGGAGGCTCCTAGGGGCTGGGGGAGGGGTGCAAAAGTGAACAAAATGCAGCCCGTTTTTTGCTCATTTCTGCCCTCCCCAGCCCCCAGGAGCACTCTGGAAGCCTCCTAAAGGCTATGCACGACCATTTTGGTGGAGGGGTTGGGGTTTCAGGAGACCAAAAATTCTATATTCAGTGTATAAGACGCACCCAGTTTTTCAGGCTCTTTTTTGAAGGAAAAAGGTGTGTCTTATACTCCGAAAAATATGGTACTCAAAATTTCTGCTACTGGTTCTCCAGAACTGGTAAGAACCTGCTGAATGCCACCTCTGCCATCCGTCCATGATGGGAATCAAAATGTCCTCCATTTTTGCGCATATAGTATCCTTGCTGCTGTCAACATGTATAAGATCAAAGTTCCAATTTTTTCCTCCAAGTCTTATTTCCATTAAACCCAGAAGAAAAGTTTCTGGTTTCATCTTTTTCTTCGCTTTAAGAGTTTTATTTCTTTGCATTATCACATGTCCACCCTAAATAATAAATTTCATTGTAATTTTTACAATGACAATAAAGATGATGATGATGATGATGATGATGATGATGATGATGATGATGATGATGGTTCCAGTATTGATAAAATAACAATCCTGAAAGCCTGTCAGAGTTCATCTATCTCACCCTCTTATACTAAAGAAAATCAAGGTGGGATAATCTTGAGTTTCTTTTTCACCCTTCCTCTTTTTTTATAAATTGATACTAACGTAGCTGCCTTCACTTTCCTTCTTTGGGGTTATAACTGTACGTTTTAGAAGAAGGCAATTGCTTGCATGCTGGGAGTTAAGAGCATTTACAGCTATAACTTGTGGTCATTGCACCAGCTTTCAGGGGTTTCCAAGTACATTTCAATGTGTTGATATTTTTTTTAAAGGCTTAAATGCCCTGCCTCCTAGCTACTTGCAGAGCCCACCTCCTGCAGATATAATTTACCTCTTCAGCTCACTCATCTTGGTTGGGAAGGTGGAAGATACTTGAGTTGTGAAAAACCAGTGAGGAGAAAGGGAAAGGTTTTATTCTGTGGTGGCCACTTCTCTATAAAATAATATCCTATTGGAGGATAGAGATGCCATACAGTATGTCTTGCATCTCTTCAAACATCCTCCAAGACAGAATAATTCCACAGGGCCTTTGCCCAATATTGGTTTGGTGCCATCAGATGTGTGTTAGGATTGTTGGTTTTTGCTTTTGGATTAAGCAGATGTTTTTAAATTTTGGTTTAATGAATGTAAATAAACTAGCATGAGCAGTTTGATTTAGCAAATACTATATATAAATGAAATACATACATATGCACAATTTTGATTCATTCCTTGCACTTAGGTCTACTTATTTACAAACACAGGGGATAATCTGAATCAGTGGAGTTGATGTGCCTGGTGCTTTATGGAATACAAGAAGCCACTTCAATATGACAGCATGGAAAAACAAAGAAGCTGAGAAAATGAAGACAAGCAAAAACAAGGAGCTAATATGTAAATGTTTTAACTGTGTATGGGGACTTGTACAGAAGGAGGCATGCCAGCTCCAGAATTATGGAGCTTCAGAATCTGATGGCATCAGCAATGTTTGACAGCTGGGCTGGTTTATTTCTGGCTCAGCTGCCATGTACTTAAAACTGCAGTAAAACCAGCATTTTCTTAGAACACTGCGGTCCAGAAGTTCCTGCCTCATGCTACCTTCTGGATTTCAGTTGTCGTCATAGGTATTTTTATTCAAAAGGTGGCTCAATATTCTTATCTCTCTCTCCTTCTCCCTCCCTCCCCCTCTCACATAAAACTTTCTTAATTTTTTTTTTTAAAAAGACATGGAGGCAAATAAGGTAAAGGTTCCCCTTGCACATATGTACTAATTATTTCCGACTCTAGGGGGTGGTGTCCATCTGTTTCAAAGCCAAAGAGCCAGCACTGTCCGAAGACACCTCTGTAGTCATATGGCTGGCATGACTAAATGCCGAAGGCGCACAGAATGCTGTTACCTTCTCACCAAAGGTGGTCCTAATTTTCCACTTGCATTTTTATGTGCTTTTGAACTGCTAGGTTGGCAGAAGCTGGGACAAGTAACAGAAGCTCACTCCATTATGCGGCACTAGGGATTTGATCCGCCAAACTGCCAACCTTTCTGATCGACAAGCTCAGTGTTATAGCCACTGAGCCACCATATCCCTTTATGGAGGCATATATGACCAGACAAATGTGCATAAAGGGAAGTATGTTTATAAGAAAGGATTGGAAGTCAAGCAATTTTACTTCGCTTTTGTATGAAATGGATGTGAGAGAGAGAAAAATATACGTCTTTAAATTGCTTGTGAAAGGCTATGAAGTAGAAATAGTGGCATGTGTAAATTAAATGCAATGACTTCCCCAGAAGAAAGCCCACTGAAAGCATGAATTTACCCTCTATCCAGATAAATAATTGACAACAGAAAATCCAAGGGAACAATGTGATCCTACATAATTTAACAAGTTTTAGCTTTCTCCAATTTAGTAGTGTTAAAAGACACAAGGTTGTAAAATTGTTTCATCTCTGATAGATGAAGGAAGGATTCCCTGAACATAACCCCATGTTATTGAACAACAAAGAATGACCATTTGTGTTTGTTTATATTTTGGCAGACCAAAGATTGTAGTGATTTTTGGATTGCAAAGCTGGTGGGGTATCCTTGTCTTGGTTAACTAGGTGGCCAAGGAATGTTTCTTTGTATAATTGTCACACTAGCAATTTCTCCTTCCCACATTTTAATCCCAAGGGAACAAATGAAGGAGGGGGGATTCTTCCCATGTTATTTTTCTCCCCAGTCAGGAATGGGAGAGAGTTGGGAGGCTATGGAACCACAGAAAGATGGTGAGAACATCATCCTCTGATGCCCTGCAAGTACAGCAAGAACCAGTTCAACCAGACATCTGAGATAATGTAATAATATACCAACACACACAGTGGGTAAAATAGAATCTTTTTTCCAAGGGAAGAAAAATTGTGGAAAATAGTACAATAGATTTAGAACAGAAAAAGAAGATGGGGACATTCTAGCTATTTCCTGGAGAATGGGGGGAGGGGGGTGTCTTGAAATGAAAGAAAAGAACCAGAATGAGTACCAAGGATAATCATAAGAATATTGAATCAAAAGGTTTACAAAAATGATTTTAGAAGACGTCAATGAATAGAGTTCATTCACAAGCACCTGAGTTATTCTTAACATTCTGGGTTTTAGCACGGGGTTAAAGTGATTTAATCATTTTTAGATTATTTATTGAATTTGTATTGAATTTTTAGACTCCCTGTGCACCGCCCCGAGTCCCCTCGGGGAGAGCGGGCAGTTTATAAATATGATAAAATAAAAAATAAATTAAATAAATAAATAAATACTTTGCCCATCTGATGAGTAGGAAAGACTGATTAGAGAAGAGCCTAATGATTGAGCACAAAAGAAGAAGGGGACAACAGAGAATGAGGTGGCTGGATGGAGTCACTGAAGCAGTGAGCTTAAATGGACTCCAGAGTATGATAGAGAACAGGAAGGCCTGGAGGAATGTTGTCCAGGGTGGCACAATAGGTCATACATGACTTTGCAACTAACAACCACAACAGGGTGTATAACTAACAACAATTAAAATGATAACAATAACAGCAAATGAAATTTGATGACATCTGAAGCAGAAGAGCTAAACAGATCATGCTATGTTATCTTTATGGGAATATAACTAGCAAGGGCTGAAATTTGATATTCTTCTCTGGGGTATAGATCAAAACCGATTTTTTTCATCACCGATTATGCCTTGATTAGTTTCAGATTTACAACGTAGCATGAGACTAATGTAATGAATTGCATTACAACTGATTTATTTGATTAATGCATTCAATTACTCGTTTATGTTTTAAAAGTACAGGTAATTTTATAATACGTTTTTTTTTCCTGTGGCCTCACAGATTTATCGGGTATTCCAGTAATTTTTAAATGAATGTTCTTTTATTGATGTTATTGTTCTCTGAAATAATCAGGCACACAGTTGTGATATTTTCCACATTTACTTGTAAGAAGATAAAAACTTCTTTCTTTAAGCTGTATTTAAGCTAAGGCATTTAAGCAAACATCTCTGATATTTCAGCCCCCACCCTGCTACAGCTTTGAGATGTGGTTAGTAAAACAATATCTTAATTAATAAGTGCCTGTTCAAACATTTTTAATAGTTAACTATTTTTCTGCTTGTAATATAATTGGGTTAAGGCTGGCTATATGTCTGTACAGCTGGTAATAATTTGTAAGTTCCTATCCTCTTCAAGCTAAACAAGGGCATTTATCATTCTTGACTGGGTTTTCGGTACTTTATCTTCTTTGACTTTCTTCTGGAATGCGATCCCACAAAATATCAACTTTCCAACTTTCTTTGCAGTGGTCTTCACACCATTTCAACATGCAGTATTTCAAACATTTTCCCAGCCTGCTCTGCAAGAGGCAATTTTCATCAGCTATAGCTGATAAATCCATCCTGAATCAGCACCCATCTGCATCCTCCAATCATTCAGATTAGTCCTGCCATTGTATCAGCAAGAAAGTTTCTGTATAAAATTGTTTGCATACCATTCTTCCACCCTGTGTTACTGGCTATGAGCTAAACATGACTGTCATAGAGATCATCCAGCATGCATTCAGCTGCTCCATTCTGCACAGGTACAATTGTAATTCAATGACCATCCTTCCTCATTCACTGGAACAACTCAGAATGGAGAGAAAATGACTCCGTTTTCAACAAACAAAAGAACAACTAAGAAGATCCATGTCAGCTGGAGGTACGTATATGATAAATATACATCACTTTTACTTCTTTTACTATGGGTGCACTTTTTCTGTAGGGCACACAATAAAGACCCATGGATTGTTTTGAAATTATGTGAACGGAGTCCAAACTTATCTGCTGTGCGATAGAGTACCCTATCACTTTGAAAATTAAGCAGTTCATCATATCAATGGCTATTTGGGTTCATTTGCTTTGGAACAGGGATAGTCAACCTTTTTATATCTATTGTCCACTTTTGTTTCCCTGTTTGTAGTAAACATTTTCTAAATGCCCACCAGTTCCACAGTAATAGTGATTTATAAAGTAGGGAAGTCAATTACGGTAAATTAAAAAAAGGAAAGTGCTTCAGTATCGGACAAAACCCCTACTGCCCACACTGAAAGCTGGAACGCCCACTAGTGGGCAGTAGGGACCAGGTTGACTACCACTGTTTTAGAACCATCAGAATGGTGCGTTAATAATGGTTTTTTAAATTGAATTAAGACACTTTTATTTGAATCTGTATGTTTTAAAAAGTTGGTTCTACATTTCTCTCCCTTGAAATGCACTTTAAAATGATTATACGTTAGAGGTGAGCAACATGGGGCTTATTTGGCAACAAGGAAATCACTAGGGCCTCAATATTCCAAATTTTTGTGAGTCCCAAAGGTGCTTTTTCAGGAGGCAACTGGACTTCCTTGTTTTTTCTTTTGAAGATGTTTCACTTCTCATCCAAGCAGCTTCTTCAGCTCTGGCAGGATAGTGGGGAATGGAAGGATTTATATTCCTTGCATTTGCATCCTTTTAAGGGGCCGTTGAAGCACTCCGAGGTTTATCTGTGTTCACAGAATCACCTGAGTTGTGCTCCTGGTTCCTGTAGTCTGCAATTTTTCTTCTTGAAATCCATTCCTACTCCCACATCATTCAAAAGGTGTTTATCCCAAATTGTGTAGCTAGAAAGTTTTTTGAAATTTCATTTATTTGGGAAAATGGCCAATAATCCTCAAAGCAAAGAAAAAGTCAGTTGTTCTGTACGGAAGGCATTGGGTGAGATGATTTGGAGCAGGATATCAATTAGCTTCCAATGAAGTCATTCCTATCTCTACAAGTGGATTTTCAACCCAGTTTGACTGTCTTTGCATTCACTTTATGTTTTGTACTCTGGATGAAATTTATAACTCCGATAAAAAGTTTTCTCTAAGAGTGACCTCTAGCACTTGGAATTGCTGGCCCAGGACATTTATTTATTTATTTATTTATTATTCCTATTGTAACCCGCACCCATCTCACCATAAAGTGATTCGGGGCGGCGAACAGAGATTTAAAATAAATATACATAAATATAAATATAAACCATTACCCTTGTCAATGGTTTCAACATTCAAACTAATGTAGAATTAATTGGTTGAT
>JAPKID020008078.1:0-10046 GCA_026931265.2 Tropidonophis doriae
TTAAGATGCAGCCTGTTGTGCCTTTAAATGACTTTGACTGTTTTGCCGTAAAATGGATTCTACTGTACAGCACAGTGGGGTTGCCATGGCAACAGCTTCACAGTACTCCACAAGGGAGCTTCCTCAGGTAAGGGGGAAAATCCAACGTTAGAAATTACGTTTGGGCCGGATACTTCCCCCCTATAAAAATATACCCGAGCAATGCAGGGCTATCAGCTAGTAGTTCATAATTTCCCCTAAGCCGACTTGCAAGAAGGTAATTCCAGAAGCAGAGGGCAGGAACCAGTCAAAATATGGCTTCCTAGACTGACCATTCCTGGAATTATTATATTTAGCCACCAAGTACAATTGCATGTTATCAAAAATGCTGGTTTTGTCTCAATCTTTCTCATAGAAAATTGAAATATATATTCCTCTTCATGCAAAAGATGCCATTGCAGTCTCTATTTGATTTTCTTATACAAAGAAGAACAACAGCTGACCAGAGCATCAACTGACAAAGCTGCAAAGGTCAAATTTGCATTTTTTTTGTCACATCTGGCAGAAAGCAGGTTTTTAATTCTTTTTCTCTTCTAACAACTATTTGAGGGAATTACAAGTTACAGTTTTTTATGTTTTAAAAAGTGTGCACAACTCTTCCACACTTGGTAAACTCCAGTGTAAGTATACTCATAGTATAAAATTTATTGCAAAGAGGGACCAGCCACTCTCTAATGTTGCTATGTGAAAGGCTGTATCTTTAACAGTCTCTGCTACCTAACTTGGAAAACATGCTAGATCTAGGAGGTGCTACAGTAAACTCATCACAAATGGAATTTAAAAGCAATATATCATCCATTATTGGATATTCTCCATTTTGGGGAAGGAGTCCATGTTGCATATAAGCAGTATTTTAAAATGCACAAAGGCTCCAGATAGAAAGGCAATTGGAGCTCTGGAGGTGTGCCTATGTAAAGCTTTTCACAACCAATAACACAATATATTTTTTTTATATTCAAAAAGTTTTATTGGGTTTTACAATTTTATATCAGGGAAAGGGTATATAAGGAATAGAAAAAGACATTCTGGAGGCATCCATATCGGAGGTGCAGGCCGCTACCAAGGCATCATACAGAAATTAATTACTTTCTCATTTAAGGCGACAGGAGTTACATATGTGTCATTTCATAAAATTCATGCATTCAATACATTATTTCTACAAGGCATCAATAACACAATATTTTTAATAATTAAGAATAAGCCTGATGAAGTATATATACTGAGCCTCTCTTATCGCCCTTCTCCCTCAAAAAAATGATGTTGCTGGAATGATGATGTTGCTGGAAAAATGATAGAGCCATCTACCACAGTAGTTTCTTAATTTAAATTTCATTCCTATTATTATTTTCTTAACATTCACCAAATCTATTTTTTGCCCTTTTTTATCAGTATTATTAGGAGACTAATGAATTACTGATCAATTCTAGAAGGATTTTGATATTACAAGTCAGATGAACCTTTTTAATACTTGGATCATCACAAAATTTCATAGATCACTAGGAAATTGCAATAATATAGGCTATATCAGCAATTGAAATTTTTTAAAAATGGAAGAAGGCTTGTCAAACCACTTCTGCATTCTTGCCAATAAGATTACTAAAGTGCATGTTTAGAGGGTTGAAACTTTGCATTGGGGAAAGTGTTATCAGACCCCTCAGAATATCATTGATAGCCAAGAAAACAAATAAGTAGATCATTTGCACATATTATATATCTCGCCTCTTGAGAAAGCTATAGTGGTGTAAAGGGTAGAATGAAAGAAAAAAGGATGACCAGCAACAAGGTGGATGAAGTCAAATAAAACAGAAAGAGGACTAATTTTAGAATAGATCATGCTGGAGATGGTATATCTATGTAGTCGCCAAGAGCTGAGACCAACTTGATGTCATAATCAATCAAGAACAATAAACATCTGTGTTGTAATTAAGAGTCCATTTCAACTTGAAGATTTATTTAAATAATGTTTATTTAAAAAATAAATATATAAACTTGAAGGCTGCAATAAATAAATCTTTGGTATACAAGAAGCATTACTTCTTACAGTTGCATCCTGCTGTTTCTCCAGCAGCAAAAGTAGAAATAGCTCCCACAACATTTTACCTTCACAACAATATTATGAAGCAGGTCACCCTTAGGAGCAATTTCTGCATTCAATAAAATATAATCTGTGGCTCAGCGCATAATGCAAACGCAAGCATCATGGCCATTTTATGATTCAGTGTGTTGTGTGAATCCTGGCAGTTAGGTTAATTCGGTGAACTATGGTACAGATTGATCTCAATTTGAGTCCAAGACAGGCCAATCAGTGGTATCATGATCCATCAAAATATTCCAGATGGAGAAGCAAAAGAAGGTAAACAGTTCTATGATCATTTGCAACATCTTGTCAACCCAACACACACACACACACACACACACACACACGTTATGCTAATTATAAGAAACTGGGATGCTAATGCTGCATCTACAATAAAGGGAAAAATCAATAAAGTTCTGTCAAGAAACTTCAATATTTGCAGAAAATATTTGTATCTAGTAATCTAAGAAATGGCTAAATTCATTGGCAACTGGGCATCCCTGAACAGAAAGCACCAAATTCAAATTGACTATGTGTATTTGCAAGCAAGGTGGAAAAGTTCTGATTAAATTATAGGAACAAATAAAATAACCATACCAATAAGATTTGGCCTTATATTTTATATGCTCACTTGGTGAAAGTAAAGAACAAAATTAAGCGATTACATTTGCTATTTGAAAGACTGGGGATTTAAATGTGTATTATTATTACAGATGATGTAATGTGTATTATTAAATGTGTATTACTATTGCAAATGAAAAAAGTAAAAATATTCCAAAATGCTAAAAGAAGGAAAATAGCTATCTGAAGAAAAAAAGCTTAAAAAAAACCCTAGGAAGAGCAGAAGGCAATAAATGAAAAATTTACCAAGATCAAGAAGTGACAAGAAGTTATAGCTAAAGAAGGAATGGAAAGAGACTAAAGATAACACAAAATGAAAAGGACAAGAGAGTTACGTATTTAATAAAGTTGCAGAAGTCAGGGGATTTATTCAAAAATGGGTATCATAAAAGTGAAAAAAAAAAGAACGATCGACAGGAGAAGGAAGATGGAAAGAGGAGGCAGCACAAATATACAGAACACAAAACCAACAATACTTACATGTTTGGTCAGTGAACGAACACCAGACATTTTAAAGAGTGAAATTTAATGAGCCCTAATGTTCACAACAAAACCACAGGAGCTGATGAGACTGCTAAACTATTTAAAATTTTGCCAAATGTGGCAGCTCATGTGCTGCTTACTGTCCATTACAGAAAAAAATAATGGTGGCCAAAGGACTGGAAAATATCAAGTTATATTTATAGCAACAAAAAGTAATATTCAAATTATCAAAAAAAAAACCGCTAAATTTTAAATTTTGAGTTTCAACAATACATAGGAGAACTGCCAGATATTCCAGTTAGATTCACAAGAGGCACCTGAGTCCACATTGCTACACCTGATGAATAATGGAAAAGTCAAATTTCAAAAAAGAGATCTGTATTTGTTTTATGGATATTTTGATTGAGTATTGACACCAACAAATTATGGATAGTTCTTAAAAACATTGATGCTGTGAGCCACTTCATCTGCCTATTGAGGATCTCTATGAGAATTCAGAACAGCAAAGACAATTATAGAACAACTAAATGATTTGCAACAGGGAATGCTCTAAATTTGTATACTATCACCTTATTTATGAAACTTAATGCAGAACAACACAGAGGCTTAACACTAAATAAACATATTCTCAAAACAATGGTTTTCCAATTTCCGACGATGAAAGCTGAATCATCAGAAAGCAGAATAAAAATACCGTTACTAAAATTGTAAGAGGGAAAAAATATATTGTGGGTGAAGGAAAACCAGACTGGCCGCTAGAAGTCATAATAAAGTTTAAATATTTCTGACACATAAGAGTTGTTGGAGAAAGTTGTCTTTAAGAATCAAAGACAAATAAAGAATAGGCTAGTAGAGGACAAAGTGCTTGATACTCTCCCTGATGACAAGAAGTCAAAAATGCAGCAACTGAAAGATTCAATAAAATGATAACCATTAAAATATGGAGAATCATACATGACAGAAGGACCACTTCATGTAAGTGATACCTTTCCCAGCTGCAAAAACTCAACATGGAATTAAATTCTCCTGCATCTCTCTGTTGCCATCCAGTGGTTATCTTGATTTCTGCAGCCAGATACTTAATTCAAATAATGAAACAATCAATCACAGCCAGCTACTTTCCCAAAATAACCCAAAACTTAATAGCAAACTGGAAATTTAAACCTGGTTTTCTAGACTCCTGGTGTAACACATAAGATATTACTCCCATGATGGGTTTAGGTTTATAACTGTGGCTAGTGTTTAAGAAAAGCCTTTGTGTGTGACTCTCCTCCGATACGTTTTCTGAGGCCATCATCACAAGTCAAAATGACATTCTTCCCAAAGAGAAACTAGGCTATAACTCACAGGTACAAACAAATGGTGCTTGTTCTCTATTGCTTTTGGTCTCAACCTGCTTTTCCATTCCAAGACAAGGAATAGCTTAATCAACCCGTCATCCAGCCTTATCAATATTTACTGGACTTATTTAGTCTTCCAGATACCGAAAACTCTTATTTTTTAATATCTAGTGTTATTACACCATCCTCTATTCACCCCAATGCTAAGAATAGTTGTACAGGATGATTCTAGATGATGGGATCTAGCAACCAAGGATGAGCAATAATAACTAAGGTAGCTGTGAACTTCATAACCTGCGGGGGGGGGGGATGGGGGGAAGCAGGCACCTCCCTTCAACGTGAAAGAAGCAGGTGCAGTGAGAAATGTCAGTTCTCAGGGATCTTCACCTAGCCTGAGAAAAACACACCTGATGTAAGAAGCATTACTGTTCAGGGTTTGGTCCAGTAAAAACAGCTGTAGGGCTCAAGGGGGTGTGGCAAGTCACAGAAACCTTAGCAACTTCATTGTGGCTTTAGAATAGTCTAGGTGATTGCAGAAAAGCCGCCCTTCCCCTGGGCTTCAGATCCATCAAGACCTATTGTGGTGCTTCCTATTTCAAGATCTCTTTCCCATCAATAACTTTTCCTTGAGGTGTAACTTCAAATAGATATGCTTAAGAGCCCTGTGGTCCCAAAGATACCAAGATGCCACCTGGGAATAAACATAAAATCTACAAGCAAGGGACCTGAGCCATGAGGAAGGCAGCCCCAAAATAAGAAATGAAAATTGTGTGTACCTTTGAAGGGGCATTGAAGATATTGTTTACGTATTAAGAAAAAAGGAAAGATGAAATAAAGATGAAAAATAATGGAAGAGAATAATTTGGCTGAAAGTCAAAACAAAACTATGATGTAAAAAGGACTATGTAATTAAGAGGATGTAAAAGAAAAGACGGGGCAAAGCTTTGCTTCTATAATGTGCATCATTTGTATTAAAAAAAGTAAAAAATCTTGAATTAAAAAAAAAAGGAAGGCAGCTCCAGTGAAAGGGCAAAGTCACCTGGCCAGATTGCCAATTAGTTTTAGTTGTGATAAACTAATTTTAGACAGAGAAATTATGCTCCCAACTGCCACCCTCAGTTTAATGAGTGCCACCAAGTAAAATTAGAAGATGCTATAATCTCTCCAAGACTGAAGATCTATCCAGAGTCCCTGTACCCAGTTTCACCTGTTTTGAAGTGGATCCTCTTAACCACATCACATTGTTAAGGGCATTGACGCTGCAGCATTAAAAGAGGTTCTTCTAACCCTCTTTAAAAGCTCAGGAACCCTCCGACTCTTTGGCAACATACCATTTTATCTATCATGCTTCAACTTCTTTGCTAAACAATTGATCAATTGTGCCATTTCATGCCTTTAGTCTGCAGCCCCCTGGGTCTTTTACAGCTGGACCACTTCCTAATATAGAACTGTTGTTGCCAGCGTTGGGGTGAAAGGTACCCTTTATTCAGGAAATGTTTTAAACCCCAGTCTCAATGAAAGGGAAAGAACAGGATATGCGAACCCGATGCATTTCTCAAATATTTCCAACGCAACTGATTTAACTGCATCCAAATTCCAACTTTTGCAGTTCTCTCCCTTGCCTCCAAACAATTTCGGAGCAGCTACTAAGTCAAAGAACCGGAGGAACGAAACTAACCCCAAGCATATTTAATCCAAACTTAACATTCTCCAGTAACACCCTTACGGCGAAGAAGAGAAGCCTGAATTAAATTTATTCCCTAGGCACAGAAGGAGGAAGAAACAAAAACATTTTTTACAAGTTCATTTTGTTTTGGTTTTTGCTGGGCAAAAAAACATCCTTTTTGTGATGCCGGGGCTTCGCGCGGCGCATCTCCTTCCTCTCCAATTTTACGCTGCCACAGGCACAGCCTCTATTTAAAAAATAATAATAATTCTGCGTTCGGTATTAGCGATTTAATGTAACCCGCCTGCTTTTGATTCATTATTTTGCTTTTTTTCGGCTTGAGTTCGCTTATGCTGCCCGGGAGCCATTCATAAAGCACTCCCAGCCATAATCTTGACATCTCATGTTTACTTGGAAACAAGTCCCTTGTGGAACGCAAGCTTTTACTCCCTGGTGGGGTTTTAGGACTCCGCACGAGGAAGGATAACAGGCGGGCACCTTCTTTGGAAAGGCGTAGTAAAACCCGCCCACCTTGCTGCAGACTTATTCGCAAGTAGTAAACCTTACCTGCGCCTCCCTCAACCCACCACCCTTTTCGGAAACAGCTCCAGGGAAGCGGATCGGGTTGCCTTACCCAGTTACAGAGTTCCCCATCGCCTTCCGAAGCAGCCCGTTTCAAGCGGCAACTTCCAACCACGTCTGTAGTTATTTCATGGCTGGGGTGGGGGTGGGGGTCGGGAGGGTCCGTTATTAACCCCCGAAGCCGCTGAGCCGCGGGGGCCACGAACGAAACGCCCCCCAAAAGCAGCAGCAGGTTAAGTCTTAAAAGCCGGGCGCGTCCCCGAAAGGACGCTCCGCTAACTCTTCCCGCCGAAGCGCGGCCGAGGAAAGAGAAGCCTTACCTGACGGGCAAACGGGACCGACTGAGCGCTTTCCCGTGCCGGGCGAGAGAAAAGTGGCGGGGCTCCGGGGAATCCTCGCACGGCGAAGAGGTCGAGCGAGCGGAGCCAAAGAGGAGGTTGCCGGCACCGGCGCGCCGCCAGCGCGGGGAGCGCCTTCGCCGCCTCCACCACCACCTCCTCCTCCCGCCGCGCCTTCTTCGCCGACCCCGCGTCACCTGCCTCGGCTCGCCCCGCCGTCCGCTCTCCTGGCTTGCCTCCGCCTGAGAGGAGCCTGCCGCAGAGCGCCGCCCCCCTGCCCTGCCCGCCTCCTGCTTCCCTCCCCCCACACACTCCGCCTCACCTCGCCCGCGTCCTGCCGCGAGGCTCCCCTCGGGCGCCCGCCGGCTCCTCTTCGCCCGAGGAGCGGACCAACTTTCGCGCGTGGCGAGAGGGAGAGGCGTTGCCGCCGTCGCCGTCGTCGTCTCCCGCGGGGCTGGGCTTGACGAAGGGCGCTCTCCGCTCTCCCCACTCCCCACTCCTGAGGGCGGGGGGGGAAGCAGCCAGGCGTCACGGCCCGGAGTGGAAGCCCGCCGCGCGGCTTTCTGAGGCGGCTGACGGGGCGCACGCGGGAGGCGGCGGCGACCGCCTCATTTGTTCCTCAGGCGGGTGGAGGAATGGCTATTTGAGCGCGCGCGAGCCGAATCCGGTTTCCTTCGGACCTGAGGCGCCGCGGGACTTGCTGACTGCTCGGGCGATCCCTGCCGCCACCCTAAAGTCAGGAGGGAGCGGCGGAGGCCCGCGCGCTCCTGTTGACGGCGGGAAAAACGGCTGGCGAACGCAGCCGCCCCCGTCAGCCCTCCTGGAATTGTTGCTGGACGAAGAAAGGGGGGAAGGCTCCGCTGTGGGGATTTTGCAGGGAACTGAGGGGCAAATCACGCGGGCTTTGTTAATTTGTTGACTAACATAGTTTGCATTTTAATCTGATTTATGTTCTCTCTTTTCAAGTGGTGCTCAAGATTGACTCGCTTTTCACATTCCTAAAGTGATTAAACAAGCTGAAGACTAGTTCCTGATAAGAAAAGTTTGTTACTACAAATTGGGATCTGGCTTATCTCCCGTGAACCTTTCTCCTTACAATGTATTGCCCTTCCGACCTCATTTTAATAAACGTGTATGCTACTTCCTGTCCAATCAACTTTCCTTTTTCAGACTTCTTTGTTATGTTAACTGTAAAAGGGGATGTAAGTTCAAGATCAGGGTTCCCTCTTTTAATGAGAGGAATCTCTTTTGTCGGAATGTTCAGATAAATGGTAATAAAATGAGCTTCCTGTCTCAGTTTGTCTCATTGGAAAATATGCGCATGGAGGCACGATCTTGAAAAAGCCATATTTGGCCATCAGAACTCTTTAAGGCAATGTGCTTGTTCGCACCCCACCCCGCAAACCTTAACCCTCCTTTAAGGGTTTTGGAAGGATACACACCACTCCAAAGTAATTCAGCAGATGTCCCCTCGGAGGAAAGCAACGGGTGCTGAATCAGCTAAAACTAGTAGTGGGTCCTGCTCTCACCCTCCGCTTCCTTGTGCAGCAGCCAGTGGTGGATGAAGGCTCAATGGTGACTGACAAATCTTGGTGCCCCACCTCCTTTGTACATACTGTACAAATCTTCATTGGGTTTTTTTCTTTCTCAACTTTGTGGTGCCTTCTTGGGCCTGGTGCCCTAAGCAGGTGCTTAGTCTGCTTAATGGTTAATACACTACAAGTAGTGGGATTCAGCTGGTTTGCACCACTTTGGGAGGACCGGTTGTTAACTTTCTGAGCAGTTTGGCAAACTGGTTGTTGGAAGAAATCACTAGGGCAGAGAACCAGTGGTGGGTTGCCAATTCTTTTACTACTGGTTCAGACATGCATGCACAGAAGCGTTCGGGCAGATGGGCAGAGCCCAATCCAGGCCAAACCAGGAGCGACCCATCTCTGCAGAGAAGTTAAATTACTTGAATCCCACCACTGCACTGGCAGCACTTGCCTTGTATATCTTAAGAGCAGCCTTTTCACAACCTTGACCATTTTTAATCTGTGTGGACCTGCTGGCTGGGGAATGCTGGGATGGGAGTTGAAGTTCACCAGGCTTAAAGTTGCCAAGGTTGAGACCCCTGCGGTAGAGGGTGTCTTCTGTTGTCGCCCCCTCCCCCTTTGAAGTAGCATTGCCCCACTCGGCTACCTTCCCACTCCGCTATGCAGAAACCAACCAGGTGAAGCTCTCTGGCCAGGGAGACCTGACCCAGTACTGTAGATGTATGTGTGCATGGGTATGCATGTGTGAGAGAAAGATCAGTAGAAGAAAAAACTTTTACTTCATGCCTTAGGAGAGGAACAGGCAAAATGCTTAGAAATGAGCAGCTGGCTCTGGAAAAACAGGACCAGCTGGTTCGCACTGGTTCGGGTGAAACAGTAGCGAAAATTTGACCTGGTTTGCCAAACAGGTAACAATATCTGGCTGGTCCTGGGCCCAGTTGCCAGGACCCCGTTAAATTTTTGGCTGACACGTACTTCATTTGAGCTGCTCCAACCTTTGGAGAACACAACATTAAGCTGCGTGGACTTCAACTCCCAGAATTCCCCAGCCAGCCATGTTTTTTTTTCCCAAAACTGACATGTTCAGAGTACTTTGCAGTCTGCTAATCTGAGATGAGCCTAGTGAAGAGGAACTCTGTGTCCAACACAGATTAAAAATGGTCAAGGTTGAGCAAAAGCTGCTCTTAAGATGTACAGGATCACAACTTAACCATTGTTCAGTCAACAGAGCTCTTGGTTGGAGGACCTGCTGTATGCTGTAACTGGTCTTGTAAGATCCTGATATTTGTAACTTCAGAGTTATGTGAAGAAAAAGGAGTTCCTCTTCACTAGGCTCATCTCAGATTAGCAGACTGGAAGTACTCT
>JAPKID020008079.1:0-10046 GCA_026931265.2 Tropidonophis doriae
CTATCATCCTACCTACCTACCTACCTACCTACCTACCTACCTACCTATTTACACACACACACACACACAAGATTAGGTTCCTGGCAGCTGCTTGAAAAGCAAGAGAGACTCCTGTTCTTGGGCAGGATGACCGCTGTTCCTTATCTGTATTGTGTGCACAAGGAAGGAGTTCATTCCCTCTGTAAAATGTAAACGGCTGTGCTCTGTTGTTTCTTTGGCAATAACACTGTAGGTTGAGAAACCTCTTAGTCTGTGATAACCAGAAGTCTGAAGTCTGATAAAAGTACCCTTTCAGACTAATGCATTTTAAGATAACCTTTAATGTCATTTTTTAAGTACAGTGGCCCACATTAAAAATGAAATTATCTTGCCTGCTCTCAATAGAAGGTATATATCTACCCATACCCATACTTATACACATATACATATGTTAATGCATTTTGTTAGTCTGAAGAGATGCTGAGGTGTTACAAGAGACCTGCTTCTTGATTACTGTAATAGACTAATACCAATATCCTGTGACTCTTGTGTCCAGCAATTTTGGATGAAGTGGAAATCCATAAAATTTAGGAGTTAACATCGATACAAACGGACATCCTTTTTCGAACCAAGTGCCAACAATGTGACATTTTGAAAGGACTGAAAGAACCCTCTGTTGTACAGCCTGCGTATTGCAGAGTCTGCAGCCAAAAATTATGCTGTATCTTTTCCAAGAAAATTCCTAGATTATTTTATCAGCTTTGTTTAGAACAAGCAAAAGCTAATCTCCACTATCTTAAAATTGTTAGTCTGAAAAGCTGCTCCCAGAATTTTGATTAGTTTGTTATGTACTGCTTTCTGGGGTGGTTCCCCCCCGCTTTTTTTTAAAAAAACTAGCTTATAGCCCTGGGATTTCCTTGTGGTCTCCCATCCAAATAATAGACAGATGTGAATCTGGTAAGTGTATTTGCTAGGTGCTGCTAGCTTTTTTTTTTCAGATCTGGACTTAGTAGAAAAAATTACTATCCCAACTCTTTTCCCGCCAATTTGTTTTGTGTGTCACAGAAGGCTACTAAGGTACTTTTCAAATGAGAACTGCCTGCGTTATTGCACAAAATGACAGTGTTAAAGCAAACTGCACCTGGAAAGTTAATTAACACTTGGAGGTAAGACACAACCTATTCCGAAAAGCTTCCTCAAGATAGAAGTTAACTGTAATGTTTGTATACTTTCCACGTGGCTGGGAATGACAGATGTTGCATTCAAAACATAGAACGCTACCTTTTTTTTTTTTAAAGAAAGTTCTACTTGGCTTTTAAAAAGTGTTCTTTTACTTTGGGGGGGAGGTGGGCTGATTCTGATAGACCAGCAGAACCTACAAATCATCTTGTCCTAAGGTTACTCAGCTAAAATGCAAAGTACAGTGATTTTAGTAGAGATGCAGGTTTGTTATGTAACAACTTGTGATTGGCAAGGCAGTGTGACAGAAAAGGGCAGCCTTGTATATTGAGACAGAAGAAATATTTTTTCCTTAGAGTATCTTGGAGCCATTTTGTTGATGCATGTAGGAACACTCAGCCGTCCTGGAGACAGTCCAGATTTCTTGCTTATTAATTTCTCGTGAGCTTGCTAATGGTTGTCTTGCAGTGTAGTAAGTTCTGTTTCAGCTCATTCCTAATTGGAGGCAATGACAATCTCCTGATTGTGTTTACCAGGCATGTGCATTAATACTCTTTCCCTCCCCCTATCTTGTTTATCATTTTGTATTATATTTGTTATTCTATTCTTTGTATGGTTTGTCGCAGCATAAAACAAAATGTTCTTTTCTGACATTATTGCAGTGACCTGAGTGGCAGCATCAGTCTGAATTTAAAAATGGTCTGGTGCTAACAAATGTTTCACCTTTCTTGCAGCATAAAAAAGAAAAAACAATGTGATGTGATGGCTGCATTACAATGATTATAATTATATAGCCTCAAGGAATGTTTAGGTACAAACTATCAACATCATTTGTGAACATCATTTGTTGCTCAAGTCTCCAAACAGAAGAATTAAATTGTTCATTTGCATGCTTTATTATAAGGGGTTTTCTTTAATCTATGTGGGCATATGCATAATTTTGTATTTATTTATTCTGTCACGGTTATGTAGTATATATTGGAGGTGGTGACCCTATGAGAGCTGTATGCAATGAAAATTCATTTTAATGTATGCAGATTGGTGTACATTCAAAGTGACAAAAGTTATTCTAAATTATTCTAAATCTTTAAAATTTGGAATTTAAAAACAAGAATGGAATCAGAAGTACAATATGTTTGAAAATGTGGTAAAAGAAGTGACTTTGCAACTAAGGGAACACTTGCATTTTAAGTGACGTGCTTGAGTCCAAATTCCAAAAATTATGAATAGAAACAAGAAGTTTGAAATGTCAATCAATTGGATACAAATAGTCTCCAGGAACAAACCATTCCAACTCACCCTTTTGCAACCATTTCCAGGTCTGTTGATCATGCTGGCTAAAAATGCTAGAATTTTTAATCCAATACATTTATTGTAAAATTTTGTCCTAAAAAGCTTAAAATACCAATTGATTCCTGGTGATTATATGAATAAAAAAACATGTGGTATTTTGGTACACAATAGTTATGATTTGTCAGCGCCTTTTGGGGGATATTTTGAAACCTTGTTGCCTAGTTTACAAACTTGATATTCCACAATGATGTCCTGTCCGACTAGCCTTCAAAGCAGAGTTTTTCCATAGAGATTTACAACAGTAAAAAATAATAATACACATTTTAGCCTATAGTAGTAATTAAAATTCAATATACTAACAATGAAAACAGACAGTAAACATGCATTTAAAATATTGTACTATAGGGTAAATATATTAATATATTACAAGACAACTTTGCTTGGTGCTAGAAAGATTCTGAAAGTTAGAACCAAGAATGCTTCACTGTGATGCAGAAGATATTCCTCCTGAGAAGATTCACTGCCAGGCAACCAGTTGTCAGATTTTAGCCTAAGAAGGGATCTACCGTAGTAGTTGTGGTACTGTGGTCCCAAACTTGGGAAGACTTTTAAAGGTTAGTTTGAGGATTTTGAATTGAGACTGGAAATGAGTTGGCAGCCTGTGAAGATCATGCCAAAGGGTGTAATGCAAACGGTTATGCTCTGTGGCTGTATTTTGTACTAATTGATGTTTCAGAATGGTCTCTAAGGATAGTCCCAATTCAGTAATCTAACAAAGTCTCTGTTGAGTTGAGTTCATCTCCTGGTGTCCTTATGGAGACCTTTCTTAGCAACAGTTTTGAAGTCGTTTTCCAATGTCATCTACTGGGATTTATTTATTTTCTCAATCTACATCTGAGTTTTCTTGTCATTCTCCTATGGAATCTGCCTGCTTACCTATCTACCTATGCAGCTGTGAGGTTAGTAATAACCAGCTCTGAGACTACATCGCTTTCACTAATCCAGTTAGGTAGGTTGTTAAAGTGAGGCCATCAATATCATCTAGTTAATAGTTTTGTATGTATCATACCACTCTAAGTTGTTAGGAGGCGCTTCATTTGTATATTTGGTGTTGGACTTCTAGAAGGACCTTCAAGGTGCAGACTTCATTCATTATAGGAAAATCCATTGTAGGAAAGACTGCTAGAAATGTCAATGTCTATCAATATCAGCTGATTATCTGAATGGATTAATTTGGAATATATTATGTTCTAGTTGTGCATGTACCAGGTAAGTTTGAGCCACCTCCTAAACCTCAGGTTGTTCTTGATTAATTTTTCCTCACCATCAATGGTTAATGATGATACTTTTTAATGCTATTACTATATATCTTGCTGGGATTTCTACATAGGATTTTTAAAAAAAAGAAATTGTATTTTTAAAAAGTTCTTTTGTGTGTGCTTTTTCAGGCAACTTGGAGCATGTAAAGAAACAAGGAAACTGAACTCCAGTATGTGGTATATTATGCAGAGCATCCAGAGTAAATATTCTTTGTCAGAGCGCTTGATCCGAACTATAGCAGCTATCCGATCGTTCCCGCATGACAATGTTGAAGACCTAATAAGAAGGGTAGGTGAAAAAAAACAACCCTAAGACAAGCTTTTAGTTGCTGGGAATGTTTACAAGGTCTAGAACAGGGGTCTCCAACCTTTGCAACTTTAAGTCTGAAGGACTTCAGACTTAAAGTTGCAAAGATTGGAGACCCCTGGTCTAGGAGACCGAATCTGTCTTTACTTCTGTTGGTTGCAGTTATAAGTAATGATTCCTTTGGAGTTACTTAAAATTCCCTGTTGCTTCCTCCTAAATTAAATTTATCAGGTTTGATAGAGAATGTAGACCCATCTTTTTCAAATGCGGTTACTAGAGGTAGTGTTTCATTTACAGTGATCGTCCAAAGTTACAACAGCACTGAAAAAAGTGATGACTGTCATTCATCCTGGGTTGTTTCTCTTGATCATATCATATATCAGAAGGAAACAATACTGGAAACAAGATTTTGTATCCCAGAGATTGCCTATAATTAGTGATTTGCATACAGTGTTAGATGAATTCTAGGGTCAGATAATTTCTTTTGAGACTGAGATCATAATAGTATAACTCTTTTAGCATTATTTACTTCATACCCTTGAACTGTTTTCTACATCTTAAAACCTTAGGAATTTAGAGAAATTTAAGGATTAAAAGAAGCTTTTTAAACTTACGTGGTATTCATAACAATTAACTATTCTTATAGTGTCCTCCTCCATATTGGCATTCCCTAATGGTATTAGATTTTTGGAATATGTTAAGTTTTTTAAAAATTATTAAAATAATAATAACAGAGAAGAAAAACACAAAAGGAACTAAATGCAAAAATACATGCATTATAAAAAATATAACATGTTTAAAAAGTGAAGAAATTCAACAAAAAAAAGTTCCTAGTATGTCATTACAACAGTAGAAGTTACAATTCTATGTATAATTATCTAATAAAACATGCAAGGAAATACACATGCACACATACATATAGTAAATGTCTGTGTGTGTAAATAAAATTATTGTCTCACCCTTATGGGTGGTCTGTACTATCCTTCTGCATATTTCTATAGTTACATACGTGTATTATATATTCTATATATCTGTATTTTATATAAACCAGTCCCATATTTCATTGTATCTATCCATACAAAGTCTACTGTATGTCTACAGGGAATCCATAAGTAGCAAGTGTAATCAGGATTTTGTTCCTTCAGTAAATGGAGCCATAAATTTATCATTCAATTATTGTAGTATCAGTCTGGACACAGAATCCATTTATTTTGCCCAGTTGTCAAATGGCATGCACTAGATATATAAATTCAAGAGAATATTATCCTCTGAAAACTTGAGCTTCTGTCATCAGGCTTATTTATTGCCAAGTAATAAATACTGGAAGCCATTGATTAGTGTGAACTTTCCAAGCTGGGCAACTTGGAATATACATATATTTGAAGTTTTGGTTCGATGAATAGTATTAGGATCTAAATAGATCCTAATCTATTTAGAGAGGGGAGAGATGGGCAGGATCAGCCATGGGTAGGATTTGGAGGTTCTCTGAACCAGACATAACATTAGCTACAGGTTCCCGGGCAAACCTGTAGCAGCCCAACCCTGACTAACATTTGAAAGATAGTATCTAACAGCATATCTTAAATTTGGTAGATCTTCAAGGAGCTGCTAGATTTCTAGCATCATCGTGTGCCTCACAGTTCAGGAAATGGTTGGAAAATAATCTAAAAATAATGCCACTTTAATATAAATGGTTTTCTGAATTGATTTGCTTAACGCCTAATATTATAAAGTTTCAATTTTAACTTTCTCCTGGGGGTGAGGGAAATCCTGAAGATTTTGTCATGGAATTAGCAGCTCCAGAATTGCCATGAAAACCACTTCCCTCTGTATCATGATCCAAGCTGTTCTTATTTCCTACAGTTGTCACAGCGGTATAATGCCACTCAGCAGTAGGAAATAGTCATCATGACTCTTCCTTCCTCCGCCTCTGTGTAAGAGAAAAGGGAATATAGGAGATGTTGCCTCAGAAAAGGCAGCAGTTTTGTAACGAAGACATTATATGATCTTTCTCAAGCAAGTAGAAATGTGCTTGTCTGAATATGTAAAGATTTTTGAAAATAAGATACTTCTTAGAAGTTTATAATAATCTATGTAACTATATTTTTATGGGTTTTTAAAATTCTGTATGTATTGACAAAGTTACAAGAATTGTTCCAATTGTGGAGATCAATTTGCCTGGTTACCATCTACTACTTTTTCGCCACAAATTCAGCTGCAATAGCATTTCTAAACTACTTCTTAATCTACCAAGGCCCCCCAAAAGAAACTACAATTCAATAATGCAAAGTACACTTTAAAATGATCCAGAATGAAATTAAAATCTGTCAGAAGCCTGGCAAAACACTGTATTTCTAGTTACTCGCCTAAAACCCACTGGAGATGAACACACTCCCTCAAAAATATTACATTTGAAGAGCTACTATAGAAAAGGTATAGTCTTGTATACTCATGAATATTCCCCCAGTTGAGTGACTTCCAGGACTGTAACTTCTCATTTGATGTCTTCCATATACACTAGAACTGTTTCCTATCTGCATTGCCTTTCCAAGCTGCAGTCCTCAGATCTTGGAGATTATCTTGGGGAAAAAAATGCAGTGAAGAATGCTTGAGGAGGGTTTTTAAAGAATATCCATAATGCTTCTTATTGTACATGCATGGCTCTATAAAACAGAGAGTTAAAGGAAAGTCACTTATTCCAGTTAGAAAGGTGACAGTTTACAGTATTTTTATCCATGTTTTTCAAGCTTCTGCAAGCCTGATATTTTTTTCCCTTCAAAAATTTTGAATACTTCTCAGTGTCAAATTGCAATAGTCAAGCAGTTTCCAGTTACACAGCTCTTGGTGAGGCTGAGATGTTTGATTGAGCTTGATTGATACTGTCAGCTGCTTTGCTACATAAGTTGCTTTGTAGCTAGTCTGCAGTCATGGAGCTATGGTGAGTCAAGATTGACTCAAAGGTACCAAAAAAGAAAAACCCTTTCCTCTCCTGAGACTGTCTAAATTTAGTAGACTGTTATAATCCACAGAAAATGTGCTGGTATAGCTCAGAATTTCTGCCATTGCATAGTTCATCCAGAGCAAGAATGTCAAACTCAAGGCCCGTGGCCCTCCTAACCTCCATTTTCACTGGCAGAGGGTTGCAGGGGGCTGTCGCAGTTGGAAATGGCGCCCAGGATGCCGTTTTTCCTGGCAAAGCGCTCGGGCCTCCACAGGCGCCCCCAACACAAGTGATGTCAAGCTGGCCACCCCCACCCCATCCCTGAGATCAAACATAACCCTGATGCAGCCCTCAGTGAAATTGAGTTAGACACCCCTGATCTACAGCAAAGTTGAAAAAGGCTGGTTTAGTATATTAGAGTATTTTGCTCCCATTTTGAATGTCTTCCAAATGCATGGAGGCTTAGAATTCTTAGCAAAATCAAAGGGATTCTGGAATTTAGAAGTCTGTACATCTGGAAGATTCAGAGATTTGAATATCAGAAAGTCGTGATCTTGTCCTCAGAACTTCTACATTTCTTGTACTTCTCTACTAATTCCTGTTTGTCTTTTACAAGAAGAAAATAAATAAATAAAAGCTTTAGTTTTACAATTTCTGTAGATCCTCATACAAAACTTTCTTCTGATTTCCTAAAAAGTGTAATGTTCTTGAAAGAGCTATCCCTGATACTGTCCCGCCTAGTACCATACAGTATTCTTTCGATTGAATGGAAGATGGCAGTAGCAGCAGTAATCTCGATTTCTTTTGCTTCATTCCTGATACATTCCTTCCTCATTCCCTTTGTCCATTTCTGTGGATTCCTTCCTCTGCTTTTAAATTCACAGTCTGGCTCCTCTCACATTAGAAAGAGAAGAATAGTATTCTATGAACATCCTTCTTCTCCATTGTGCTAAGCAGAGAATTCAAAGAATGGGTTAACTCCACCTTTCTGCTCAGAGACAGAGTCCCTTTAAACTTTGCAGCCATGCCTCTCTCCAGTTTTGACTCAGTCTTAGCCCAAAAGAGACATTTTAATGAGAGCTCTTCTGAGCAAAACGGCAATGAGTTCACTTCTTTTTCCCAGGGATTGATCTAACTGTCAGAGAACTGGTTTAGAAAGGCAACGTGTGGAATTTCATCAGGAGGGAAAATATTCTGGTCCTGCATGCAGTTTTTTTATGAATAGAAAGCCTTTTGAAAGCAAACAGGGAGAAAGGAGAATATTTACCTTCTGGAATGTCTTGATTTGGGATTAGAAAAAGTAGAATTTGATTGGTAGGAGAGGGAATGAATGGTCTCTAATTCTCTAGACATGTACAGTCTCCTTTTTCTAGGGGATGAAGTATAGTTATTGTTTTAATTGTAGGTGGGGGAAATCATGCAGCAATTTCTGATGGAAGAGCTAGACTGAGGTTCATTACTTTTTCTTTCTAAATTGTAGTCTAAATAAGAAAGAAATAAGAAATAAGTTGAGAGCTGGTTTGGTCTAGTGATTAAAGCATCAGACTAGCAACAAAGAACTGAATTTTTGTTCTGCTTTAAATATGAAGCCAGCTGGGTCACCTTGGGCCAGTCTCCTTCTCATGCCCTTAAGAAGGAAGAAGCAAGGGCAACCCACTTCTGAAAACCTTTACCAAGAAAACTGCCAGCTATTGTCCAGGCAAACTCTGAGAACAGAACAGGATTGAATGGAAGGGTTAGAAACAGAAAATAAATCAGTTCTAATTAACCAAGCTAAGTTGTAAATCTATTGACAGTGTACCCTGTAAAAATTTAAAGACAATCCTGGTTTTTATTTTCCTAGCTGTCTTAAACAGAAGAACCAGGCCTTGTTGAATATGTCATAAAGGGACACAGTGGCTCAGTGGCTAAGATTCTGAGCTTGTTGATCAGAAAGGTTGGCAGTTTGAATCCCTAGTGCCACGTCACGGAGTGAGCTCCCATTACTTGTCTGAATTTCTGCCAACCTAGCAGTTCAAAAGCATGTAAAAATGCAAGTAGAAAAATAGGGACCAACTTTGGTGGGATGGTAACAGCGTTCTGTGTGCCTTTGGCATTGAGTCATGCCGGCCACGTGAGTAAGGAGACGTCTTTGGACAGCACTGGCTCTTTGGCTTTGAAACAGAGATGAGCACCGCCCCCTAGAGTCAGGAACGATTAGCACATATGTGCGAGGGGAACCTATGTCATAGTTGAATATCTGTCCTATTCGCCACTATGACACTACTATTTTTGAAATGTTGAGACGATAGAAAATTAGCAATGAACACAAGGAGCCTGAAGATGAACTAGCTTTTTAATTCCAGTCTGTGTATTTCAGTTCATAAATTAAAGATGCTCTAATTGCTCCTGCTTTTAAATGGCAAGTTGACGGTGTAAATGTGTTGTAATGGTTCTAGCTATGTGGATTAGATGTACATGATGTGCATCTTTCATTTGTTCCTCCTCTGTTCTTCCAGGGAGCAGATGTCAACTGTATGCATGGTACGCTGAAACCATTGCACTGTGCTTGCATGGTGGCTGATGCAGATTGCATTGAGCTGCTGTTGGAAAAAGGAGCTCAGGTAAGAAGAAGCACAAGCCATTTGAAAAACAAATTGAGGAAACCAATTAAGCCAGTGGTTACAATTAGATTTATAAAATACTTTAATGGAATTTATCAAATACTTAATGGTGTAAGATTGGAGGTTATTTGATAGTGCTATTGCTGGTTCTGAGGTTGAAAAATATTATATATTCTCAAAGGCAAAAACTGGGGAGTAAAATGCTCCAATTTGAAAAATCCTTCTGAAGCTCCCAGACTTCTCCAACTTTAAGTCTGAAGGACTTCAAGCTCCCAGATTTCTCCAACTTTAAGTCTGAAGGACTTCAAGCTCCCAGACTTCTCCAACTTTAAGTCTGAAGGACCTAGTTGGCTCAGGACCTAGTTACCTGCGGGATCGTGTTCTGCCACATACCTCCCTGCGACCAGTCCGCTCTCACAGAGAGG
>JAPKID020008080.1:0-10045 GCA_026931265.2 Tropidonophis doriae
TAATCACAGGAACGGAAAAAGGCAATGCTCTAATTTATACTTTTTGAAGTCCAGAGACAATTGTATTATAAATCCAAAAAGCATAAGGAAAGCTCCTTTATTGGAAGACTTGATTCACATATTTTGCTACATCATGGTGCCTTGGCAAAAGGTACAGTTAGATGTTAGCATAACACACTAGGCCATAATCAATAATTTATCAACCACAGTGGCTATTTTCATGCAGTACCTTATAAACAAATAAAGCCAATCACATGATTGTAATGTGCAAATATAGCATATGCAGATTTCAGACAAATATGTACCTGGTTTCAGACAATATGTAGGGAACCAGTGCCTTGCAGAGAGTATAAGGATCATTTTAGGCATTTTATGGTAAAGGTGGAAAATTCAAAATGGTGCCATCAAATTTAAAAAATAATAATAAAATAAAATCTTGTCTGATTCGATTTCAGAATGGTATCCCCAACTTTATTTGTAACTAGATAAGCTGTTCCCTGTTGGATCATCGTTTCAGAGATATTTCTTTCGGTAAACAGGGAACCAGAATGATTGTGGGTAGGCAAAAAAAAAATCAGACACAGCAGAAAGAACTTCCAACTTTCTGTCAGCTTCTCCACTGAAATTCTTTGTGGGAAGATGGCAGTGAGGATTGGAACCCTCAGATTAACAAGAGTTGGAAGGGACCTTGCAGGTCATCTAGTCCAACCGCCTGCCCAAGCTGGAGATCTTACATCTGCCTCTACCTAGGATTGAACTCACAACCTCCTGATTGTGAGGCAAGAGATCCACCTACTCACATACTTCCACCAGGCCTGTCCGCTCCCACAGGGTGGGCCTCCTTAAGGTGCCGTCCGCCAGACAATGCCGGCTGGCGACTCCCAGGGGAAGAGCCTTCTCTGTGGCAGGCCCAGGCTCTGGAGCGACCTGCCCCCCGACCTCCGCACAACCACAGACCTTCACCTCTTCTGTCTAGCACTTAAAACACACTTCTTCCATGCGGCCAGCCTGCATAGCTATGTATATTTATTGAACTTTTTAGCTGGGTTTTTAAATTAAGTTTTAGTACGGGCCAAATTCATTTAATTTAATTTTAAACTTACTTGATGTTTGTATATTTATATTTTTCATTCCTGTGCACCGCCCTGAGTCCCATTTGGGAGAGAGGGTGGTATAAAAGTACGAACAAACAAACAAATAAATAAATAAATTTAAAAGGTCATTGGAAGACAAGAAACAACTTTATCTAAGCAAAACTATCCTATATTGTATGGCCATGTAAAGAATGAACCTATGTTTTCTACAGTTCTAAAAGCTGGGAGAATGTAGGCAAGATGTCTTCAACAAACACAAGATCAAGTCTGACTTTAGAACATTGGCTCCAGCAAATGTTTATGTAACTGAGAAGAAAATGAAGAAGGCATGCCAGGCTAAAATAAAAAGGTGGAATTGTCTCACGGTGGCATCCCGGAAGAAAGAGTTATGTGGATAAGATAGTGACATTTAATCTGTCTGTTACGTTCACTCAAAGGAACAATTAGGTGACAGTGTTAGAAGAGAATATTGTAGTGGAAAGGTTGTTTCACTCTTGATGTTTTTGTGAGTTGTTCTAGAATTGTGAAAAATTACTGCTAAGGATGTGCCCTAAAAATATAAAGAATATAATTGACTGAAAGCAATGATATCTTTCAAAAGTACAGTTGACATAAGAGCTGTAAGTGGTATTTTAGAGAGCTGAAAAGGATTTAATGAATTTTAGATATTCTGAAGTATAAGATGATGGCCTGGAAGTGTACATCTTTAGGGAGGCTTGTCTAGAATTCCCCATCTTTCCTTGCCTGAAGAGTTGATGGTGAAGACTGGACAGTATTAATGGAAGCCCCGCATGGATCTGATAAAATTGGCCCTTATAGAGAACTCAGTGCACCTGAATTATGAAGGCATAATTTATTTTTTAAAACAGGCAGTTCCTGAGATACGTTAGAGAGTTATATAGTTATAGATATATAATTTTATAAGGTCAGGAAACCCACAATGTATATGCCTATTTAAGGAGAGAAGTTTGCTTGTTATTCATTTCACTCATGAAAAAGGGTCCTTAAGACCAAAGGTCAAATGCTTCATTAGTCCTATTTTTGTCCCGTTTTAGCTGAAACTTTTAAAAAATACTTTTTTAATCTTCAGATACAAATGGCACAACCTCAGGGTGCTCTTGGTGCCACAAAATCAAGACTATGGCAATATCTCACTTTTTTCCCTGGTATAACCTACTTTGGTAGTACATTCATTTCTGAAGTACTCATGTTTCATATTAAATTGTTAATTGTTGGCATTAGGTTATCTCAGGGAAAGCCAAATCTCTTTAAATTCTGCCACTTGGAAGATCCAGAAGCAAGTGTGCAGTTGTAGGAACAAATCTGTAGGCAACACTGAATGATGATGAATTTAATACAGCAGCTGACGTAAGCACTGTTTTCATTTATTAAGGTTTAACTGTCTTATGATCCGAGTGTCATGAGATGCTGTCAGGTTAAAATTAGTGCCCTTATTTTGGAATCTTCATGCAAACTGGAATGAATACATTGTACTCAGTGGCTGGTGGAAAGAGTGTCTGGCTTAGTGAATGGAATTGTGATGTAATTGTGATTGCAAGCAGCTCCTCTTACAACATGAAGTATACTACAAAGAATCCTACATTCAGATTTGAGCTACATGGAGTCCTTCAGTTCCATTCTTGTAGCTCTTGTGGCATTCTGGCCATGATTGCTGAATTGTTATAGCAGGAGGTTCTTCCCCTTTGAAGTAGGGAACAAAGTACAAATAAATTATAAGCTCATAAATAGGTATATCATAGTTTTAAAAAATGAAAATCTGACCAGATTCCTTTTCAGTCCTAACCAATTTTTAAGCCTGGCCATGCCTGATATTAGCATGCCATTAGAGTAGGGTAATCAACTGTGCCAAATGCAACAGCTCCTGGAATGAGTTTCAATTTTGTTATGGCCACATTGAATGTTTTTTAAATATGAAGAATGTATATTTAAGAAAAGTAGATGTGAACTCAAAATTTAAAGCAAAGTATTTTCATACAATCCCAAAAAGATTAAAATAGCTTATTTAGGGGTATGTTTTACTCAGGAAAAAAAGTTGGGGAACGTTGAATAGATAGTTAATGAACAATGCTTAGAATAATTATTAATTTATTAAATAACTCACCAAATCAACTTGTTTTTCACATACAATATTTAAGACATCTTGTAGAACTGGTTTCCTTTCATGTTCAATTTCAAACACTCCTTGTTCTATTATGCTGTCCATCAAATTAATAAAGAAACTCAGGATTATGCACTTAGATACTTTATTAAGACTTGTTGATATACTAGTATTTCCAGTATTGTATTCTAGTATATAATACAAATAAAAATAAATGGGATTAAAAGTAATTCACAATATCAAGCTGTTGATACCCAGGGTAGAATTTCTGATCGCTTCTTAGGGATGAACTTCAGTGATCTTTAGTTTGTAACTGCTTGCTGTTCATTGACAAGAAACAAGTTGAATTAATTATGGAAATTGATGAAACCATATAGCATTGATTTTTATTATTGCACTGCAGTCTTGTGCTTCACTATCAGGTCTGGCTATGGTAAAGTCAGTAAAGGTGTTTTTCTGATAGCCATAAGAATTCAGATCCATACAAAATATTGAACTTAATTGTATTTAACTCTAAAAAATTAAGCAATTATTCTTCCAAGCTATATATAATGGATATCCACTCCTATATTAAGGTGCTGTGACTTTACCCATACATAAAGGTGACCTCTTCTTTTGACAGGTTTGGGATGAATGCTAAAGTTGTGCACTTTCTGGGCAGAGTGAAACCATGGAATTACACGTATGACTCCAAAGCAAAAAGTGTCAAAGAAGACGCTCAAGATCCCACAATGATTCATCCAGAGTTCCTCAATATGTGGTGGGACACTTTTGTCACAAATATCTTACCATTATTACAGCAGCATGGTGTAATCAAAGATACAGCTACTGGTGTAAAGGCGGTATGTCTCATAAATGGACAAATTCTCTACTTTAATGTGGGATATAGAAAATATTTCTTTTTTGGCTTGGAATTGAGTTGGTTTGAAGCTAGCATGTTTGCTACAAAAACAGCTTGCAACTGCATTAGTTAGTGAGCTGACTAGTCATAAGTATTGCAACATTTTGTCTGCTCCCCATAAATGCAGCACATTGATCTGCTTATTAGAGGACCAAATAATAGTCGAAGTTCTAGACTGTTCCTAAGGGGTTATGGGATAGCCAAAACAAATATGGACAAGCCTGCATATATGGCTTTACTAACCAGATTGTGGTTAAAATAGGTGTTTGGAGGATGCGAACTTGAAAAGTATTTATCCTACAACAGATAAAGTTTGAGCAGGAATGGAGGTTATAGATTCCAGAGGTCAATGTTCAAGGGAAAAGAAATATCTTACATAAATTTACAACCCCATATCTCCTGAATCTCTCCACTTTAGTCAAAATCCTATCATCCTAAATATAGTTAGCAATGACTTCTTTGAAATGCTGACATGTCCCCAAAATCTATTATTTTCTCCAGAACTCATAGGAAATGAGAAAAACATTTTGCCCATCCTGATCATCCATTTATATAAGAGTGTATCTTCCAATACAAATGTAGCATATACCACATTTCGGTGCTAGAATATGAAGAAAAGAATGTCAAATGAATTTTCAAGGGACTTCAGGACAGGAAATGCATACATTAAAATAAGTCAAATGTTTTGTGCTGACTCATCAAAACCAGTGGTATTCTGCACTCTTCACCATCATTGCCATCATTCTATCTACACCGGATAGAATGGTTGTATGTTTACTTTTACTCAACAGAACTTTGAAGAAATCTACAAGGAATCTTAAAGTGTTTGATATTAATCACAGTTTTTTACAATGGATTTGCATACTTTGTAAATCTATATAGCCTATTTCAAGAGTTTGCTTGAAACATTCGTGGTTCCTCTATATTTCTTCAGATTAGTCATATCCTAGAGCACTGTTAAATTCCAGCAGGCACCATTTAAAACTCTTGCATTTTTATAGCAACTTTTAAGGACATAGTTCTATTAATTCTCATTAAATGTTGATTCAGATTGGAATATGTACCTAGGCCTCTCACGATTTCATATCCTGCACTATGTTTGGCATCTAGCTATTTCTCTTAAGAGAAAATTTCTAGTAAATTGCAGTCAATAAACAGACCGTGGAGAGATGCCTGCAGGGGCACATCTGCTCTCTATTATGAACTGCTGTTTCTGATAAATTGAGGGTGATATTGTGCCAACTTACTTAAAATGTGTGCTACAACACTCTTATAGTAGTGCACCTACAAAATTTGTAGTTTTATTTACTGATGTTTTTACATATCTTGCCAGTTAAAATAACGATTCTGCCTTCTCATGCATTCAGACTAATCATGCAACATTGATTACTTGGACTTGATATACAGAAAACAAAGTAATTATATTCTTAACCCTGTGACTAAACATACTGATCTATTCTTGAGCTATGCTTTCTATTGTCTGTATTTCAACTTTCTAATGAACTATTTGCAGCTGTCGGGCTTGGTCTATACACTGGCTTTCTCTTGTGGCTTCTGTAGAGAGGTATGAAGAACTTAAAACATAACTACCTGTCTGCTATTTAATTGACCCAGATACTCTTTTTATGTATTTGTAGCTCTTTAAATTGCATAAATGGTGCTTGCTGCTTTGCATGGGATTTCATTGCTTTTCTTACCTTCTGCTTGGTTACTTTATATATATACCTTTTGGAGTGTGTAATTGTGCTTCTCCCACTTATCTTTTCCTTTTAGGAAGAGGTAACAGAGGCAGTGTCCCACCTGTCACTTTCAGCCGCCGCAGCAGCATCAATGCCACATTCGCCACCATCACCACCAGTTATGTCCTCAGAAGAACGTAAAGAAAAATGGGAGCAAGGTCAAGCTGACTATATGGGAGCAGACAGCTTTGACAACATCAAGAAAAAACTTGACACCTACCTCCAGTAAAAGCACTTGTATTTGCTCCCCCAAATATCAGCAATACAAGGACTTGTTTCAGAGCTGTAGCAACTAGAAAAGTCAGCTAGGGTCAGTTAGGTTTGCCAGAAGCGTTGCCACTGCTCAACTGAAGGCTTTTGGTAATACTGCAGGTAAGAACTGAGCAAAAGCTGTTTAAGTATGAATTCTTGTGCCAATCATGTGTCCAACAGTCAGATCTTTTTTCTTTTGCTCAAAAACTCATGGATATGCCTGCAAAGAACCTGAAAGCAGGACACTGCACTGGCCTGAAACATACTACTTAGACCTAAAAGACTGTGCATTACCTCTCCTTCCTTTTACACATGCACACCAATACATTCTGCTTGCTACAATAAAATAATGGCTAGAGATTCAAGCAGCTATAATGGAAGAGCCTTACAATACTAGCATATGTATATGCAACTGGGTAACTGTAAAGTTACCTTTCTGCCAGTTCCAGCCATTTCTGACCAGATTTCTATGCACAAAACTACAGCATGGCAAATACTTTTGTTCAGTTCTTCTGTACGACTGAGACAAGTAAATCTGTGAACTGTAATGGCACTCAAAATAAAAACATTGTTGAAAGTTGTCAACTCATCAATCAAGTGGCAATAAAATCTGTGACCCTCTGAAGTCTCTTTCTTAGCATTTGTGATCTGTCATCAACACACTTTTCAAATCAATATCACTGAGGATTTCTTAAAAGTTGATCTGGGCTATGTCTGCTTTCCTTTGAAATGTGTGTGTTCTATTTAAAAGAAGCTATGTTAAAGGCCACACAGGATGTGTACATTAATTGAAAGCTCACCTGGATGACACTTTGGAGCTGGGAAGGAAATAAAGAGAAGATGATGCTATCATAAGACGGTCTCAGAAGTTCTGACTCTAAAGGCTGGTAATTTCTACACACTTAAGCGTATCCACGTTAACTTTAAAACACAGTAACAACGTTTAGTAAATTATTACTCTCAGTAATTAGAATACTTGACAGAAGATTAAATACGTTTGAATGGCTAAAATGTCTTTTCCACAATGCACAATGCGCAATACAATGTTTTAATAGGAAATATTGATATTGAATAGTATTCCATCAATCGTACATGCAAGATGCATGGGTAGAACAAAACCAAACCTCTAGATGTGAGACTCATATTTCCTATCTTCTTATAAGCTGGACGAAAACAAATTAGGTAAAATTTGTTTATTTTCATTATAGTAATAATATAACCAATTAACAAATTATCTTCTGTTTTCCAAATTCTAATAGCCAAAATATCCTGCCCCTAAGAGTTAAGCAGCATAAATTCTGGCAATTTTCTGAAGTGTTTGAAAGGGAAGAGCAATTGAAAAAATAAAAGTACAACCTGATGAAAGCTGCGTATGTTTAGTCCTATCAAAGGCACTGACTAAAGATGAAATTGCTGTTTTGTTTTATGTTAGAAAATGTATATTGCCGCCTGCTCACACATGGCGACTCAAGGTAGCTTACAATATAAAAACTATAGAAAAACAAAAATTAGTAAAATAACATACACATACCCAACAACACACATTCATACATTTAATGGGCTCCATCCTGCTCTAGGTTCCCCAGGTCCACTGACAGAATCATTTTCAGCGCCTTCCAAGAGTGTTAGAATTGGGGGGGGGGGGTTAGTCTGTGTGGGAAAAATGATGTTCCAGAGAGAGGGAGCCACGACAGAGAAGGCCTTTCTAGGTCCTGCCAGGTGTATCTAGCAGATGAAACCTGCAACATTCCTTGCCTCCTTGCTCTAGTGAGCCAGGTAGATGTGACTTTCAAGAGACGGATCTCAGGTATCACTTTTACTAATTTTACTATTTTGGAAAAAAAAGTATCCAGCACAGATGTTAAAGTTTAAAAAATATAGTGCATTACTATTGTTTTTTTAAGAAATTGAAGCATTGATGTAGTCTTCAAGTATATGAAAATGGGCATTCCAGAGATAATGAGTTAAATGAAATTGTGCCCATTCAGCCAAGTCACTGCAATTGGCGTCCATAGACAGCCTTTTTCTCCTTGGAAATTTTGTACACCAGCTGAAATTTTGAATTGCCAGACTTTTCAAATGTGTGGAGAAAATCCAAAGATAGAAGAAAACTTCTGTCTTCCAACATTAATTCTATACACATGAATGGTGGCATGCATGGAATTTTACATCTTTCTGAACTCTAGTAAAGTATCACCAATCACTAAAAGCCTGAATAAATCTAAACTGAGACAGCAAAAAATAATATCTAGTCAGCACCCAAAGTCTTGATAAAAAATTTAATTGCCTAGAAATCAAACTAGAAATACACAATAATTTTACATTACTATCGATAGCAGAAAAACAGTTCAAATGATTCCTTATTTTTCAATAAGTACAAACCAAATGCAGACATAAAAAGTTTATATGCCTGATATTTTACAGAAGTCTGCGTTCAGTTTAGCACATTTTCAATCCTTTTTCAGATGCTTCTGACTTGGAGCAGAACTGACAGGAATGCCATTGCTGGCATATGCATTTTTCTCATTTGTAAGCCTTGTTCTATTTAGTTGCTAATACATAGTCAATTCAAAACATAATACATAATAACATTAAACTCCAGTGTGCAAAACTTCAGAAGTTATAAGTTAAATTGCAATAGGTGTAGATATAATTCAAACAAAAAATAATAATTTACAACTCAGTTGTTTACATAAAAAAAATCAAAAACATCATTGACAATATAACATACTGTATACATTCAACTGTAATGAAGCTTTGCTCTTAATATAGAAACTGAACAATTAGACTTGAGTTTACTACACTAAAGTTTGTTACTACTCTGGACCACGTGCCCAATATGAGTATGTATATTAATGATTCCTCATTTGCGGTTTGCAAAAATACCTTGCAATTATTAGAAATATTATTTTTTAGTATTATGTTTTCTGAACATATAACATCAATTTATTTTTAAAGCTGAATTTGTTCCAATATTTTAAATTACATATCCATCAGAGTCCTGATTTCATTCATTTTTGTTTCACCGGTAGAAGGTTTTTTGGTTCCAAAGGCTCCAGCTGCAAGTTCTCTCTTCTTGTTCTGGATTTTAAGCATATTTTCTTCTACAGAATTCTTTATGATGAACTAAACAATTATTTTAAAGACATAAAGGAAAGCAAACACGAATAATTACCACTATAAAGCTACTTATCTCAAAGCACTTGAAAAAGAATTATAAAATATAGATATATTATCCTCCAAAGTTGCAAGTAAACAAATTCTAGAACTTACTGAAAAAATATAATAATTTGTTTTCAAAACAGCAAACATGTTGTTTTTTGGAGGTGCAGATTGTTAAAATACTGATCAGCTCACCTTGGTGATGATAACATCCTGTTTCTGCCCAAGTCTATGACATCTGTCAAAACATTGGTCTTCTGCAGCAGGATTCCAAGCCTAAATTGAACACAAAGAAATATTTATTCAGTACTTATTTGGCCCTGACAAAGAAAATTTAATACATCTTATTTTAGAGTAACGTTAGGAACTTCACAGTATTTTATATTTAAAACTTTAAACAAAACCTAACACAAACTAACAAGAAAAAGGTACAGAAAAAAAATGAGTGGGAATATAATAAAGAAATTACTATATATAAATGACCTCCATGCATCACAATAAGTATAAACAATTTCAATAAATGAGGCTTTAATGAGTCTCTTCTGTAAATCCAATATAGGAAAATTATCCACAGGTCACTCTTTTGGTTTGTTCTTTCTATATCCCTTTCAATTACCGTATTTTTCAGAGTATAAGACGCACCTTTTTTCCTCTAAAAAGAGGCTGAAAAGCTGGGTGCATCTTATACATCGAATACAGCATTTTTTTTTTGCCTCCTGGAACCCCACCCCCTTCACCAAACTGGCTGTGCCTAGTCTTGTGGAGCCTTCCAGAGAGC
>JAPKID020008081.1:0-10045 GCA_026931265.2 Tropidonophis doriae
GTATAAGACGACCCCCGATTTTTGGTTGACCTTTTTGGGTTTCAAAAGTCGTCTTATACGCCGGAATATACGGTAGTCCAAGGACTCTCAAACTTTGGGAATTATACTATGATTGCAAAATGATACCCTGAACTAGTTGTAACCTCCTACAAATAAAACTCATGATTTCACTGGATAAGTAAGAAGTATTGCTTTACTGAAAATAAAATGAAAATTTCCAAATGAAGTTTCAAATGAACCCCTCCTCCCACGAATAATAAGTAGCTTAAAGCAATATTTAATGGGAAGAAGTTTCATGAGTTTTGTACAATTCTCATGAAATTTGGGTTTCTTTTGGGAGAAGCTATTTTCATTCTACCAATGGGAGAATTTTCTTGGGAAAATTACAAAAAAGAAAGAAAACATAAGCATATTTGACTTTCTAATTATTTGCTTGCCTTACATCAGCACGTCTTAAAATGCTACAGCTTGCAAAACACTGGTAGCCTATAGTAACTTTTGGGTCTCTCCTCCAATGAAATAACATTGAGATAACAATCACTAGTTATCTCTTTCTCTTTGGTCAGACTCTGGTTTTGCCTAAAACCAAAAGTGATTTTGTTCCAATAATGATTCTCAAAATCACTTTGACAAGACTTAATAAGAAGAAAAAGCTTATAAGAATCCAAGAAAATTAAAGAAAAACCAATATATAATGAAACCAATATATCCCCTAAAATATATTAAGGCAAAGACATTTGAACATTTTTTTGCTGCCTTCCTGGTGGTATTTCCACTTATAATAAAAGAGCTTGTGAGGAGTTGTTTAAACAACAGCCTTCAGAATAATTGTATCTCCATCATAATATCCCCTGGAGAGTGAAGGTAAGGTTAAATTATCAGAGCTTTTCATGGTAACCTGATGCTCTCATACAGAGTTCTGAAACCATTGGGTTTTCATATAATATACTTCATCCAAGCCTATTTGAAAAGGAATATAAAAACATTATTTGACAACCTGCCATGTATTATCTCTTGAGAAACCTTGACTAATAATACCATCTACCTAGAAAAGGGAATGCAATTCCCTTCCATTCCTTGATAAGGAAGCATTTTTTTCTACACTGTCTGCAAAATTTGGGAGTTGTAGCACATGGAAAGTAGATTTCCTTTTCATGAAATGGACTTGTTTATCTGTCGAAGAAAAACTGTCATTGTGCAACTGGCTTCCTGTCATGAAAATACTCTCTCTTTTTTCTTCATTTTCTGTTCAATTCCACTAATAGGATATCAACATATTCAAAATATATGCATATAATAAGAATCCAATACATTTGAAAATGAAATAACACTTATATAACTCTTACAACTTCTTCACTGGCGTGACTCAGATCAGATACTGTCACTGAGAAAAAAAAGTATTAATTTATTGTTAATGTCCTCATTCATGTACTCATGGCGTTTGTGGGTTTGCTTAATCCCATGGTGAAAAACATTCAGACTTCCCCTATGAGCTTCGGTCTAGCTGCCACTGATTTCCAGTTTCAGCCACTGATACTCATTTGTCCTTAAAGATACTGATACCATTAGAAGTTCTTTTTCGCACCTCTGGAAATTCTATTATGTTCTGATCAATTCCCCAGGGAAGCTCTTCCCCAAACTCATTTCACTTCTCACTATGCTGGCATTTCAAACCTAGATTCTCTGAAGTGAAGAATAAGCTCCTCTAATCGTTGGTACCCCTGGAAAAGAGAACCAAACATTTTTTTTTCCTTTTGAAAGACAAAGAAAACATTATGATCCTTTGATTGAAGACAATGCAGCAGTGGCCACAATGCATTTGGAGTGCTCTATATTCTGCTCTGCTTGTCTGTCCATCTGAAGAATTATTATGGTAAAACCCTGTGACTAACAGCATGAGCTTTGTCTTTGTTTCTTTGCTATAGCTTTACAGTTACAATTAAGTGCACTCTGCTCATTCATTGCTTCTTGAGTTTAGCTTATGAAAACTTGTTCATAAAACATTACTAATAGCTAGGAAGAGAAAATGCAAAAGATGCAGTACTGACTATGACCGTACAGAAGATTTATCACATAAGATAAAGCTAGGTCATTCTCTTCTGCATCTTGTATGGCTAAAGAAAAGAATTCATTTGAAAAACCCAATGGGTACCTCTTTTCAAAATATCTTATACTTGATTATTTTTGAGTACTTAAACTTTACCACCAAACTGATCAAATTAAGGGGGCAAAAACGATCCATTAAGGGGACCGCATAATAAGTAAATAGCAGCTATAGAAGCTTGACCCAAAGGGGATGTTGTATAAAATGTTACTGGATGGAGGAGCATAAAATGGTCACATCAAGAATGAACAGTTGCTGAGAAAGCAGTTTTCAAAGGTAGCTTAATATAAATTCAAATGACAATATGGTCTACCTTGTAGGGCCATTTTCAGAAACACTGAATTCCCAAAAAAGAAAATATTACGTCTAATCACAGGAATAGAGGAAGTAAGAATCTTTTTCCTTATTTGTATCTATTAGAAAAGCTGCTTATATGTGAATGTCTAGATTTCAATATGTATCACATATTATTTTATGTTATATATTAAATATCAGCATGACTGGGTAGAGTTTTAAGGCCCCTTCTTTCCATTCAATTGACTAAAATGTTTCTGCACAGTTTGCGGCCACATCTGATTTAGTATTAACTTTTAAGTGCCCATAGCAGCCTAGCCGAGATACACACCATGAACATTATGTCCTGGTAAATTATTTGGATTTTAGTACTCATTTAAAATTATAATCATTACTATGATTATAAACCCAAGGATGGGAATAATCTAAATAGCCTTAAATACAGGTTTATAAAGCTGTGTGTGGATATTACAAAGGACTACTTAATTTTACAAAATTAAAAATATACTAATACAAAACTCAACAATTTTCAACAGTTCAACACTTCTGTAGTCACTGCTGGATGTAATTTTCAAAATAAAAAGTAGTGCCATTCCCCTAATGGATCTATCCTTGCCTCCTTGTAAACTCATTGAGAAATACAGGTTTCTGAAAGAAAAGTAGAAGAGGGAACCTTAACAAACCAGCATGAGAGTTGCAAGGCCTTTCAACTGAGTGTAAATTGAATGTATTCACCCCAACTGCACACATAAACATAGCTGCAGGTATCAGTTAAAAGTAGGTCAAGCCAGGTCTTCATTTGAATACTTTTATTTTGAGGAGGAGGCCCAGGAGTATGTTAGTCTACCATATAACCTCGAAGATAATTCATCAGCTATCATGCAGGCCTGTTAAACTAGCGGCTGTATATGTCACATGCAGGTTACGCCCAACCTGACTCTGCAAAGGCAAAAGGTGTTGTGATATGTCACAATCTGGCTCATGACACAATCGACTTTGACACTCGTGAGCTAATCTATCCTTTGTAACTTTTAAGCAATTTACCAAATTTTAAAAATGTTAAACTGAGTTCTCCAAACCTGCTTTAATTTTCTTCTCCTAAACTCCTTAAAGTATAGTGTCAGCAGAAATATCTAATACGGAAGAAGAAAAAAACTCAAGACCTTTCACTAAACCTGACAATCATCCAGCCTTGTCAGTTATGGATTATTGAGATACACTAAGGCAGTATTCCAGGGTGAATAATGATTTAACTGTACTTTGTACCTTAAAGATCAGAATCAAGATAATGAAATATGAGTGGCTCAAGTCGCTAGTGGCACTAGACCTATGCATTAATAGCATTGGTTATCTCAATATAAAATATCATCATAAAAATAGTAATAATTCTATCATGCCACATTTAATCAATTGCATTACCTTTTCTAACTCACAAAAAGGATGTTCTTTCCTGAAAAGGACATTAAGCTAAAGAATTTACCAAGAGGATAAAGGCTTTCTTGTTTTAAGCCATAAATCTCAGATGTTTTCTAGCCTGTGCAGAAAGATTTCACCTGGGACTGTATTGCATTAGCAGATTAATTGGCTGGGTGTGAACAGTGTACTAAGCTAAATGCTATTTGTTTTTGGATTAACAGGATGTGTGAACACAATTGTGATTTATAAACCACAGCTTATGGAATGTGGTATTGTACCTGGCTGGAGTTTGTGGACCAAGTAAAAATCAAAGTGGATTTAAGAACAAATGTATATCAAAAATACTAAGCACTGTTAATGAGTGACTAGGATTCATTTTGACAGATGTCTCATCTCACAGAGCTAAGCCCATTATACTGAATAAAGGTCATGTGGAAACTTCACAGAGTTGTTGTGGGGAAAGACATTTCCACATCAAGAAGAAATGTGGTTATGGGATAAAAGGGTGTCCCCCTCCCTCCCTCCCCGACAGATAACAATAACATAGTGAAATGAACTTGAAGAAATCTGTGCTGAAGGCATGAAAGTAATTGCTCATGCAGCACGACTATGTCTTTCACAGATGCATTATTTTATTATTCAAGGGGATTAAACTGTCTGATAAGCCAGGTAGTTAGCATGAGTCTGTCAGAGGCATGCATCTGTGTAATTGAGAACACTGTCATTTCCTTGGCATGTGCAGTTGGTCATTATTCTCCAAAACATATCTTGATAATATGCTAAACATCTCTTATCTACCAGTTTAAGAAATAAAAAGTTTATACTAGTAGAACTATTTCTTCTGCACAGATTTTGCAAATCCAACCCAACTGCAGATTCTCTTCCCAACAAGCATCCCATGTATCAGCATGAAATATGAACCCAGGAATATTATACTTTTAACTTAGGGATAATAAATCCTATCTTCAGTACTATATATTATTTTACTACATAAAATGACTCCATATACTGTACATTTAATAAAGGAAGGTGAAATTCAAACCAAAGACCAAGAAAGATCAGAACAAAAGCTACATTTGATGTAAATCATCTCTAATTTAAATAAATTAAACCAGTACGTGGATAGCCAGCTACACAGCCTTGATTCACAATGATCAAAAAAGCCAGAGCTGAGGTTCTTTAGAAATGATCGTCCTTGGAAACAAGAACTGAATTATAATGGAAGCAGAAGCTACCATCAGATGCAATACTTGCTAGTTCAAAATATGTGACGACTGGCTGCTTTCAGACGTTATGTAACTGTGATGTTTTCCTCATGTTTTGAAGTTTAAAAATAAAAACGAAAGGGCCTATTTCTTCAGGGGTACTAATGAACCTTGCGGAGATTAAAACATAAAATATTCTTGCCTCCAGCTGACACAGACAGCTATTTGTAAACATATATACCTATTGCTTCTCACAGAAGCAATTGATTCTTTTTTATGCAGAAGCCAATTCACATTGTCAACGTTTGGCTTCCAGACAAGTTATAGATCTACAGTGTTGTTACAAAGAAAGATTTAAATGCTGGGAGTAGAAAGTACTAACAGTTCTGAAGGTGTAATTGACCGCTCTTAGTAAGACAGACAATGAAGTAGCTGCTTACTATGGAGAAACAATGATAAATCCTCAAATTTTCAATAGAATTCAGACACCGATTTCCCTTGAATTATACTGGATCTAAACAAGGCAAACTGCTATTCCCAGAACTCTTAGCACATGTAGATAAAATCAAATAAATTGATCAAGTAAAGGAATGGTTCCAACGATGAGCATAGTACCAGAATGTTCTAATGATCTGCGCTGATCTCCCTAAATAATGCATTAGATCATCCCTATCTATATCCACTGTTGTAGTTTATTACATTTTGTGGTGGCTTGGCTTTTGGATTACAGCATGCCAATGGACATTTTTTTTTCCTGTTGAAGGGTGCATCCCTTTCACAATAACCCTTTAGGAATATCTGCTTATGATGGGTGGGTCCTAAATCAAACAAAGAACCAAGGGCCAGAATGGCACAGCTTAACATAAATTGTTTTCCTAAGGAAAATTTATGCAAATAATTATTATGGAATCTATAATCTACCTTTATATTTCTTAAACTCAATCAATCAATCAATCAATTTGGATTTATTAACCGCTCCCTCTCCCCGAAGGGATGAAAAAATGCGACTTAAGTCTTTGGCGGAACAGGCGAAGGTCAGTAATGGTGCGAATGGATTTTATTTTTTTAAAGTATATTAATTATTGTAAACCATGGTTTTTATTATGAACTGGTTGAAAATTCAGTGGTCTCAAACTTTGCAAAGATTTCATGAGTGTTTTACATGCTATCTACCAATAACCACTTTCTTGTTAATGAGTCGTCAAATACATAATCCTGTAAAATAACATATTCCTCTTGTATGATTTTTCAAAATTATATGAAATCATATTTTAGGCAGTCCTCTTGAGTGTAATTTTCAGAATACATATAAAGCAAGGGTTTTCAGACTCTGAGTTTTAACATCCTTGCTAGCTTTTTCCTGCTATGGTTATTTCTAAACATTATTTCTAAGACTCAATCTTAGAGATACATAATACTAAAATAAAAATGTTCCCCAGAAAGAATTAAACCTAGGTGCATATGAAAAGAATAAGCCAATGTATGTACTCAACTAACCTAAACTGAAGAAAGTTTTCATTCCTCACCAGTAGTTTTCTGAAAAACATGAGCTTCTTTATTCTGATATCTCTCCACTGAATCAAAGAGAATCAAAAATATTTTAAAGATGGGGGGGGGCACATTAAGTTTTAGCCTTTCCAACAAGATTGTTGCTATAATAATGTTACTTCTTCCCAACCAAATCAACTTCAACCCCGAAATACTCAAAACCATTTTCACACTCTTCCATAAATGACTGCAGTTATCATCCTTCCAATGCTCAATACTCCCCATGTGCCAATCACTGTTTCTCCAGCTTACCTCATCGAGGAATGCAAAGATTGCTCTGCCTTCTGTCACTGTTTTTTATTTTAACACGAGCAAAAAAGCTTGGCACTATTGGAGAGCAAGCTCCATTTTACTGCACTTTTTAAGAACATGGTGAGGTACCACAGTACCTTGACTTTAGCAGTAAGGGGAATAAGGCAAATTCACACCAATGGGAAATCATCTGCCTGGCAGCTTCAGATTTAACGCTGTAAACTATCTTGATAACATTTCATCCTGTGCTGCACTGATATGGAACCCAACAGGCTCAACTGCAGAAGAAGTAATGAAAAGTTGAAATGTCACAAAAACACAGCAGTTCTGCATCAATTCAAAGTTAGCTGAAACGGGCTGCTTGGAGAGGTTTTAAAATAGACACATAGCAAATACCTAATTCAGAAAATCCCTAATCACTGACACAATGAAGTATTACAAAAGTTAGCATTGAAAAGCAAGCAAGTAGACGATTAAGGTCAGGCTGGAGTTTTCATTAAGAATTTGTAATAAAGATGAAACAAATAAAGGAATAATATGATTTTTTTTTAAAGCTGATGAGCAGCTGAGAACTTCTTCACTGGAGCAGAAGCCGTTCCCATTATGAATTCTATACGCCAACTCTTTCAGCTCTATAATATTTCATTCATTGATTTTATTGTCAAATGAAAAGGCGCTTGTTCCAAGTGGCATTTAGTGAGACAGATGGGGAAAGACTCAGACTTCATTACTTGGAGTTTGCACACTGGATAATGTTGATGGGCAGAAGGCAACAGGGTGCAAAAGTCTAAATAATGACAGAACCCTTGTTTAATAAAGACTTCCTCTTCCCAGGCCTGCCCTATCCCCAAGTTTTCATTCTTCTTCAGATCCTTATAGTGAGCTATCAAGTGTAAACTTTTTTATGGTTTTAAAATGGTAATTAGATTTTGAGAGACTATTTTCTGCAGTGCATTCTAGGTTACTTATCAACAGATGCACTTGGATTTGTATATGCACAGTAACATAAAGGCAATAGGCTTGGCACCATGGGGAGAATGACTGTGAATTTAAAGGCATTCCTTTGAAAAGAATAAGGATAATGGTTAAGACATGCACAACTGGCATTTCCCCCTTGGTTGTATTGCCATACACTCTCCAGTGTGACAGTCTGAGGCCACCACTGTGAAATGATTCCGTGCCACTGGTTATCATATGCAAATTAAAAATAGAGGAAGCTTCTGGAGTACATTTCAAATGTTGTATTACCAAAAACCCTCAGCCTACTATTTCTTAGTTCATGTACGAAATTGCCTTGCATTTTCTAGACTTGACTTAAGACTTAGGACTCAAAAAAGCATTTTATTTCAGGAAGTACAAATTCAGGGAATAGTAACAATTGTAAGCTACAGAACAGCATAATAAAATTAAAAAAAACACCAAACTAAACAAATTTGGGAAAGAGAAAAAAAATGATAAAAATGTAAACATTGTGAAAGAAAGCATTAATTTTTTTCATATTTTATATGCATACACACCTGCTAATAGCAAAAAAATGAATTAATTTTTTATGTTAACCTTTCTACACTTATTGTGAAAAAGGGACAGTGAAGTCACATTATAATTATTTACCAAGGCTACAGTATAATTTTCTAGTCTTCTGAACAACTTTCTATCAAAATAAATAGCTAAATAAATATAGTGACTATAAATGACAGCACATATACCAATTTAAACACAATCTGACAGCACATTATAAAATCTTTGGATAATATAGTTACTTTTAAAAAGTATATAGAATTACTAATGAATTGTTTTTCTAGTCAATTCTTGTCTACTTCTGAAGTAGGTTTGAAGGGAATTTTAGAATATAAACTGTTCTGCACTGATACATCAACCATGAAGGTCAAATACTTAGATAAGAATATAAAATACAGAAAAATAGTTGGAAGGGACCTTGGAGGTATTCTAGTTCAACCCCCTGCTCATAAAACTTTCTCATAGTTTTAAAATACTTTCAACATCACTTGTCACATTTAATATAAACATTAACTATATTGTGCACTTTTGATTTTAAATGATTTGAATATATATCATTTTTTAAATATTGAAAATATTCTTGATCGATAAATATAAATTTAAGGGTCCTCATTCAGACATGAGGAAAATTGCAACTTGGTATGTAAGATTAGTACATCATACTGAACATATTTTAATAAATGAAATGGATGAAAGGAATAAAAATATACATGTGTGAGAAAAAGTGATAGTAGATTTGAATGAAAATATCTGATCTTTTGAAGTAGAATTATGTATAAGGATGTTTCATGTATATGGATAAATGTCTAACAGTTGATTGTTAAAGGTGTATTGGTTAGGGACATGATTGTACATTTATTTTTGTTGCAGGTGAATGTTATATAGTATGATGCAATGACAGAGCATGAATCTGAAATTTAACATTTTGAAAAGACAAGGGAGTTGCATTTGATAGAGTGAGTAATTGCAAGTTATATAAATAAATTATGAAAAATCATACTAAATATTATAATAGAATGTTACTAAAAATGAAGACATATTAAGATATCCAAATGCTTTAAGAAAAATAATGGGTAACATGGTGAACCAAGAAAAGTGAATGCTTGTCAAAATGGCTATGATTAGAACTGTGATTCTACCTACTGTCTTTTAATACGAGGATGAAAATTTGATATATCAATATAAATCCCAAAGTTATGTGGTATTTCAAAAGTGTGTGCAATTAAAAAAAGAAGGTAAATGGGTTCTAGAATAAAGGGTTGCTGAATGAATATAAATTAAATACAAAAGTGAATAACTAGAACAAAAGCAATATGTTGAGATGATTTGATCATACCAAAAGAATATATAAGGACTGAATCACAGTGTAAATATATGAAGTGACAATTAATGTGTTGATAGAAAGAGAAAGACTGAAAGTGTTGAGGTTACATGGAGTTCATTCTCTAAAAGAAAGAGAGGAGAATTTTGCACTAGAAAAAGATTTGTATAAATTATTTAGGGACGATAAAAGCAAAGATCATTTTCAAGGAAAGCAATGATACATGGAATTCATGTAAAGTAGATTTATAATATTTCTTTTCCTCTTCTATCTTCTGACTTTAACTTTACTTGCCAAAAGAGAATATCAAAATAGTCAATTGATGTAAATATATAAATTATATACTTATGGATTAGGGCAGGGGTCCCCAACCCCCGGCCCGTGGAC
>JAPKID020008082.1:0-10045 GCA_026931265.2 Tropidonophis doriae
CTATTTTTTAACTGTAAAATTAGGGGGTCGTCTTATACGCCCGGTCGTCTTATACGCCGGAAAATACGGTATATATAGCCTTTTAGTTATCAAATTCAGGCTTGAGCTAGAATAAGGGTAGTTAGAATGGCCAGGAATAATTAAGGAATTTCCTTCACTGCATATATGTGTCTGAGACCAGTTTTAAAAATTGAATCTGCCCTTGTGAATATTGTGTGGTTAAGATCTTAAATATTTTATACTTGTATTCAGACATTTTGAAGGAATCCTGAAATGATTTGGTGAATCAGATCAAAAGCTTATTCAGTCCAGAACTCCATTTTCCATAGTTGTCAATTAAATGCATAGAAATGTTGTATAAACTAGTTCTCAGAGACATTCAAAACATTCTACCTCCGATTCTGAACATGTAAAACAAACCCCTTGTAACAGAAATGTATCTTATTTCTTTGTGCTTGGAGAGACTTCAAAATAATAGAGCACTATTAGGTAGCATACCAAGTATAAATTATTGGTTATTAATTCACCTACCAATAAAAATTAGAACAAGGAACCCCATCACCAAGGGATACAGTTATAAGGACATAGTCCCATGGCTATTCCGACTTATAAGACAGTTCTGTCAGTCTCAGTTTGTGTTACGTGAATCTTGTATAGTCAGGATTGCCATTTGTGGCCTCCTGTTAGCATCCCATTGATTTTGCTTGTTGGGAGCCAGGAGTGAAAGTCATAAATAGCAATCACATGACTGCAAGATGCTGTGATCTCATATTTGCAAGCCGATTGCCAAGTGCCTGAATTATTATCATAGGGTTGCTGCTACAGTTTCAATTATGAGAATTCATCATAAGTCCCTCTCATTCAGCACTGTTGTAACTTTGAATAGTCACTGTTAATCAAGGATTACTACATCAAGAGTGTCAAACTCTATCTCATTGAGGACCCCATCAGAATTGTCTTTGAACTTGGTGGGCCTCAGTGGATGTGGCTGGGTTGGATGTGGCTAGCTCAACATCCTGCAGCTCTCTATCAGTTGAAACTGAGCTCAGCAGTTTCTGAGTGCCCCTCCTGTGCTCTGTTTTCAGCTGCAGTCTTCTGCCCATGAAAACGGAGCCAGGGACATCCTCCCAAGCTCCATTTTTGCTGGTAAAGGGCTGCAGAATGCTGTTGCGGCTGAAAATAGAGCTTGGGAAAACTGCTCATGGCCTTCATTTTCACTGGTAGAAGCACTGCGGACCAGTCCTTCACTGTTTCCAGAGCAACTCTTCGGGCCAGATCTAAGCAGCCCAATGGGCCAGTTTGACTATATATTCTGACCAAATCAGGGTAACTAGTTAAACAGTTTATCTTAGAGTTCTGGTTATTCATTAATACTAGATGTTTGATCTCTCCAATGCTTGCTGAGGTTAAAAAAAGGAAAGAAAGAAATGTTCTTCTGAATAAGAAAATGATATATTATGGATTATTTTCAGAGATTCTTACTTGATTTTTAAATTGGAAGTAGTGGGTTGATATTGTTCTTAAATAGTCAGGTTTAATTTTGAAAATAAATTGGAGTTCTTCATTATTTAACAATTGATGTATCTTGAGTTCACAATTACCCTGTCATTACCCAATAACATCTGTCCTTCCTTTGTTTATTATTATAGTTATCATATTCTTTACCAATAATTATTTTTTTTCAGTCAGAAGACATTCAGATACAGGTACTCCTTGACCCACAACTGTTCAGCAACCATTTAAAATTACAATTATGCTGAATGAATGGTGGTTACAACTGATCCTTGAAATTCCAGCTGTCCCAATACCCCTGCAATCATTACAATCTAGACACTGGGCAATTTATGACAGGTTGGTTTCTGGCAAAAATGCCAAAAATTGTAGTCATGTCATCACAGGATGCTGCAAACAGCTATAAATGTAGCTAGTTGCCAAGTGCCAAAATGCAATCATATGTCTGTGGAGGGCAGCCATCAGAATTTTGACACCAGGTCATAAGTAGCTTTGGGAAGGTCCATCATACATCTGGAGCAGTCTCTAAGCTTCCAGTCATAAGTTGTAAAATACCTATAGCTTGATATCATCATGGTGATCAAATAATAAAGACTTTTCTATTTCACTTTTGGTTGCATCTGAATTATATTCTTTGTTTTCATATAACAATGTTACTGGATATGATAAATTTAGTGCTTAATTAAATATTTTACTTAATTAAATATTTAATTAAGCACTGAAATTTATCATTTCATAATAAATTATTTATAGTAAACATTATTATTATTATTATTATTATTATTATTATTATTATTATTATTATTATTATTATTATTTGGAAAGACTCTTAAAGTCATGCAGTCACATTTGACTGGATTTGGCTTACCAAAATTATACAGATTTTTCAAGGTACTTTAAATTAGATCATCATTACTTTATGAAATACTATACATAGACATTTGAATATTTTTTTCCTCCCAGAGCCTACCAACTGTGCTTTTGTGAGAATTTTATGTACTGACATTTTACTAGTGCCCTTCACTCTGAAGTGCTTTCTTGTAAATGTCAGGGAACACTCAATATAACAATTCCTATTTCTTGAATAAATGCAATACCTCTCCTTGCAAAAATGAGCTCTAGAAACCACACTTTGACTTGAGTCTGCATTGTGAACAGAAAATTCAGTGGAAAATAGAGGAAAAATGTAGACATGTGATCTACAATGGTTATATTGGATTCAAAGACCCTGCTTCTGCAGTATGCTTAACCAGGCTATGAGAGAGGGGCTAAGAATATTGTACAAACTATGTAAGCTGCACAAATGAATCCCTTCAAGAATTAAAATTGATCCAATTTTAATCAATTGATCCAATTAATAAAATTGATCTTGTCTAAGTATGAGGCTAATTTCCACATGCCACAGAAACTATTTGCTGGAGTTCGATATCTCTCTTCACCCTTGAGATTGTGATGACTTTATAGAAGACTATAAGAGATAAATTTGGCTTATTTCACCTTCCTTGCTGTGAAACACCCCCCCCCCAAGGTGAAAAGGGGAGAGCAAGACCTCCCTGTTGCCCATTTAAAACCACAAGTTTAAAAAAAATCTAGCTAGTGGAGAAAAAATATTTCATCCACCAAATGAACAAACCATAACGGTTTCTCAGGCTCCTTTATAGCAGCTGGAGTAACTAAAAATCCTGTGTGTGACATATTCAGATGTCCTACTTCATGTGTTTCTAGTTCCTAGAGATCAGTCTATTGATTGGAGCTGGGAGTGGTTTGGTTATCTGAGCAAGCAAATAATTCTTACACCTATACTTAATTATCTGAAAAGGTTTCTTTGAATTAAGTGAAATTTATTTCTGAACTACGCTGTAAGTTTTTATATATTCCATTCTAAAAATACCATTGTTTAGTCTCACTGTTTCCAGTGGAATGAAATGCAACTAATTTAATATGGATTGCAAAGTAAGTTTATAATCATTTTAAGAAATTTTGTATTGCAGTTCTAATAATTTTTAATTATTAGCAGTCATGTTTTCCAATCAGAGTTCTGCTTGAAATACTTTTGAAGCATCCTGAGATGTACATTTTTAATTTATTTCATTTTATTTTGTAATAAATAGTAAAATATGGTCATATATATGGACTTAATGTTTCTGCTTTGTTGATCTCAGTGCTATATTATATTACAGACTATAATTGTGAATATGTAGGTGTGGATACATTGGCTAATTTGAATCTGCCTTTATTATAGATTAAGCTATGTGGATCATGCAGAAGATCTGGCTTCCAAATTACTCCAGTGTTTCCCCAAAAACAGACTGTCAGCACAGGCAGCTTTGAGCCATGAGTACTTCAGTGATCTTCCTCCCCGGCTATGGGATCTAACTGATAGTGAGTACACCAAAACATCTACATAGAAAATAAGTTTTTTGTATGAAAGAAAAAAAGAGTGACAAATGAGGAAAAATTGGTTTTTCTCTTCCTTTTCTGTTGTTGAGCCAGTAATAATTATCTTTATTTAATTATGCATGTGATTAAGAGAATTATATGGGATGTCATAAAGAGAAAGGGAGAGATTTAAATTTACATATTTAGAACTTTTTTATTTTATAACCTCCAGTACTTTTTTAAGCAGCTTCAGTATCCAAAACAATACTCTAATGTTGGATTCTCGAAACACTACTTCTGTTTGTATTTCTGGATAATAGTTTCCAAAATATCTAAGAAAGGCAAAGCAGAAATTAGGTTAATATCTAAGATTATTCACTTATTTATTGAGATGCCATGACATTGATTTAATGATCTGCCACCCCTAGGACTAAGGTGAAATATTTGATGTGGGCCAGGACACTTTGTGCTTTGATTCCCTGGGATTGGTTTGGTTTGGAGAAGGACATCTGGGATACTCCTCAAAAAGAACCTAGAAAAGGGTGGGGTGGGGTAGGGCAGTAATCTTGGGATGTGAGATGTTTTGGGACTGGATAGATTTACCAATAGTGTACTAGCCAAGTACCAATACTTTTTTAGGTCTGGTACTAGCCAAGATTCCAGGGGAGAGGAAGTGGGTTGACAGTTGTCATACATAAGTTGTTGTTTGCTTTCAGAAGTTCTCTCTGCAGACCATTTGGGAAGTTTCTTGGTTGAAGTTAAGCTGTAAAGAATAGTTAGGATTGCTACTGATAGACTGTCCTACTGCTGCCTAGCCTTATACTAGCCTGAGTTGTTGGATTCCATTGCTGGACTGCCAATAGGTTAATGGTAATCAGGATTTACAATTTCCCAGCCTAATGATGTTGGTAGAAATCTGGGCAGCTCAGGAATTTGTGTCAACTATAGGATACACATCTGTCCCAAGTCATAATAAGCTGAACATAAATTGGGGACTGCATGTTAGATCTGTTTTTTTGTCTCAGGGCAGTTGTGTCTTATCTCTAAGATATCTGCAAGACCGCCTCCTGCTACCAAATACCTCCCACTGTCCAGTTCGCTCCCACAGAGAGGGCCTCCTTAGGGTGCCATCGGCCAGGCAATGTCGGCTGGGGACACCCAGGGGGAGAGCCTTCTCTGTGGCAGCCCCCATCCTCTGGAATGACCTACCCCCTGACCTACGGACAATCACAGACCTACGCTTCTTTGAAGACCCACTTATTTCGAGCGGCCGACCTGGCATAGTTTTTAAAGTGGCATACTTTTAAACGTTTTAGTATTTTATGGTTTTAGTAGGGATTTTAACAGGTTTTAGATAGGTACTCATTATCTAATGTATTTTAATAGGTTGTTAATTGTTTTCTATGTTTTTATTCATGATTTTACTGCTGCCTGTACACCGCCCTGAGTCCCGGAAGGGAGAAGGGCGATATAGAAATTTAAATATTAAATTAAATTAATATTGTTATTAATCTGTTTTCAGATCACTCACTAATTGTTTTTTGGCTTAGGAGGGGTGAAACAACTGTTAGGTCACTTTGCATCAGGTGCCTGAAAGACATGGCTTGGTTTCAGAGAGACCATATGATTTTCTCTGAAGATCTAAATGGCAGTTTTACCTGAGACATTAATTGCAACTGGAATAAGAGAATGGCAGATGACGTAGACCATATTGGCCCTGTGTGGCGTCTCATACAGAATTTGGATGTACTTTAGTTTCCTGAGATGAACTCTAGGAGATAAAATGCAAGATGAAACACCTGGACTGCTCCTAGACTAGGGATCAGCAAACTGCAGCTCTGGAGCCAAATTGGCTCTTTCATCCCTCTGCTGTGCTCCCTGTCACTCAAAATATGCATCATAACTGCCAATGTGCGACACCTGTCAGCACATGATTTATTGCCTTTTTCAACCCCCCCATAGACCAACCATGATAAATCCAAGAAAAAACAAAATGTTTAATTCAACTACATATGCTAGTTTGTGGCCACTCAGGAAATGGTCAGGCATAGGAAGGGTTTTGTGGTCCCTGGGGTTTTCTTTTCTTTGGGAAACAGGTCCAAATGGCTCTTTGAGTGTTTACGGTTGCCCACCCCTGTCCTAGCTGCTTCATTAGATTAAGAGAATACAATTGAGTATAGATAAGAATCCATATAAGGATTTAAATCATTGTAAAAAAAGGACAACCAAACCACATATTTTTTTCCCATTATTGTATCTGCCACTATCTGCTAAGTAGCAGTTTTTGAAGATGACTTATTCCATGCTTGGAGAGATGGATTGCAGGGCTATATGCAGGACCATAATGAGCAATGATTTTACTACTTGATAAAATTACTCAGATTTGTTTTGAGTTGGACAAATAAAAAAGCTAGAAAATTTTGGATTCAAATGCACACGCTGCTTCAGAGGATGTTAAAGTTTAATATTCAACTAAGATCAGTCTTTTCTTTGAGGATTTAAATAATTGGAAAAAGTCATGAACTTTTTTGTATATGATAATGACAGCAAGATTATTTTATGCAACATAAATGGAAAGCATTATGTACAATAGTTGGTGAAGATGATGGAAATTTCTGAGATGATAAATCAGAACAAACACAATATCTATGTTTATTGCTGACTAGAAACATCTTAGTATATTTTGTATGAAACCCCTAATGGATCTTTACAGATTTGTTAAAAACATTTATGGTATTTATGATTAGAAAGGATAGGTTATAAAAAGAAGAGAATTTTGTTGTAACCCTACAGTAAGAGGCAAATTTATAATTGTACTTAAAACTGGCATATACAAGGCATATGCAAAAAGAGAAGGTCAAAGAACATAAGGCAGAGCCAGAAAAAGTTGGAGAGATAAATCAAACAGACACTACAACAATATCAATTAACAATGGTTGAGGCCGTCAGAAGAGTGACAATCAGAATTTTGTATCTCCCTAGAAACTAGAAGCTGTAAAAGGGGAAGTAAAGAAGAAGACTACAGCTTAAAACCTTTGTAAAAGAAGATTGAAAACTATTCTTTTTTCTATCTTTTTCTATTTTTCTTTTCTTGTATTTTTAACTTTTGATTTGATAGACATACATATGTACATACGTACTTATATATGTATGTACACACACACTCACTCTCTCTTCCTCCTTCCCTTACTCTTCCCCCCCCCTCCATACAGTAGAACCTCTGGTCACAACAATAATTCATTCCATAACTTTGGTTGCAAACCGATTTGGTTGTGACCCGAACTTAATTTTAGAAATTTAGCACTTACAAAAAAAATGGCACAGAAGGAAATTGGCCGCAAAAAAATATATGATTTTAAAAAAAATCAGAACCCAATTTGGTTGTGGTCAGAAGCATTTGTGACCAGAGGTTCTACTGCACATATATTTTGATGATAAAAGGAGAAGGGTACTGCAGAGGAAGAGATGGTTACATAGTCAATGCAATGGGCATGGGTTTGGGAAGAATCTGAAAGACAGTGGAGGACAGGTGGCCAAGCATTCTATGGTCCATGGGTTGTGAACAGTGAGAAGATTATCTATGGTTGAATTATGGAATGATGTTTTCCTGTCTGTGAAAGATGTGGTCCTTTCGGCCTCGAAGGAAGCTGCAGTGCACCATCTCTAACAGATAATTTCAGAACTCAACCATTTGGATAGTTTCCATCTAATTTCCAATCTTTTTAAAGGAAGTTGGTAGAGATGGTGGTCAGATTTTAGCTCCAGAGTTGCTTTAACTAATATATTTTGTTATATACTTGTTTCATATGATTCATGCACAACCATATCAACAATTTGAAATTTCCACATAACATAAAGCAGTCAGATTGTTTTACAGTACCTCAATACCATTTAACAAATGCCATTTGAAAAATAAAATCATTTGTTTAGTTTTCCATTTAGTTAGGGTAACAACTAAATATAGTTTAACATCTGAAATGTGAATGCTGGTATTTATTATTCTATTAAGATTTCAGTAGTTTATGGATCCTATAGTAATTTTTTTCCAGTTAATATGGCTTTATTACCAACTTGCCACTTAGTTTATCAATTGGTAGTTAAGTCCAGTCCTATCAGGACACTAAATACCGACACATTATCACTGTACAGCAGGCTGCCAACAGAGACAGTCTTCTCCTAGTCATTAACAAGTGCAATGTATGCAGAAAACCAGAGGGGAATTAAAACCACAAAAAATACCTCAGGGTGGTATTTTTAATATGAGAATTTAATTTGTAATTTCACAGATTAAGAATTTTGGTTGCATTAATCCTTTTATCAGCTCACAGCAGGTTATTTGCAGAAGCATAACCATAAGGCGATATTCACTGGCCGAAACATGTCTTTGCATAACATTAAACATCAGGAGCAGTGAAACCTTTTGAAGGGGGAGAATAAAGATGAAAAATCATTATATTTTTAGGCAAGGTTCTGCTAAATGCCTCCAGTAAATTTCTGAGTCTAGAAATACTGTTCTGTCTATTGTAGATAATCATTATAAAGCAAAAATCAAGATGCAAGAAAGGACAATCCCTATATCAAATATTATAATTGTTTATATTTATTATGCATGCATTGATATTGCAAGCATGTATTGAACACAATTTATATGATTATATAAAATATTGATGTGATTAATATACCTCAAATCAATGCTTTTTCCATGTTTCTGTAACTATTTCCTATTTAAATTGTGTATTAATTTAACATTTGTATCAATAGATATTTATGTAGTAAATCATATGCAACAAATCTAAAGTAATTACCATATCTTAATAATTAAAATATAAACATATAACTCAAGTTAGGAGGTACTAATCTTGCTTACTAATTAGAAACATAGATGGTGATTTTTTTTCAAATATTCACGTTTTTATGGATAAATTCACGTTTCTAAAGAATAAATTTATATATTCATTTTTCTCTCTTGTAATTTCTCCATCTTTCTTTCTTCTCTCTTTCACACATAGGTATTATGAAACCATTACAAGTGCCAATTCTTACTTTTAATAATAATGTTAACATACAGCTGATCAACATTTTTCTTTTTTATTATAATACAAAAGCTTCCTTTTTATTATTAGAAGGCACATTGTGCTAATTAGCTCATTGGATTGCTTCAGGAGTTTTTTCTTTTCAGATAGACATTTGTTTCTGTTAAATACAGTATATGAAAATAAAAATTTTCATAAGTCTCTTGGGAATATCCTATTTCAAAAGCTCTCTGCTTGGGAGCAAGTTAATGTTTGGAGATTAAAGAGGATTATTATGGAGAAAATTAACGCATTGGGAGTATAGAATACTTGTAGAGTAGTGTCATTTGATAGTGATACATTTCAGCATTTAAGTTACAGGTAAGTAGCCAATGTGAAGTTAATATCAATTGACTGCCTAATATAGAAGGGTGGGGAGGGAAAGAGAGACAGAGAGATTTTAAAATCAGATATGAAGATAGGGAAGACAAAGCAGGAATAAAAGAACAATGGAATTTTAAAAAGCTATTTTGAATTATCTAAAGCAGTGGTTCCCAATGTGGGACCCACAGGTGGCAATTTGATTTTTAATGGGGGCAATTTGAACCTCCAGCATCAGTAAAGTTCACTTTTTGAATACAGTAAGAATTATACGGGGGGAGGGGGCATTGGGATTTTAAAGAAGTTTAAGTGGGGCATGGCCAAAAAAGGTTGGGAACCACTGGTCTAATGTGATATGAAACAAGCAAGTCTAACCTGAAATGAGCATTATGGAAGGAATAGGGCATAATATATAGCATTATACAAAATATGTCGGAATCTAGATACAAATGGAACAACACCCTGTCAGATAGAATAAAATTCCAAAGTGAAAATAGTATGACTGGAATTGTCAGAATTTAAGATAGAAAGTCATTGCCACAATTCAAAATGAATTCCATGGGAGATTGTAAAGATTTTAAAGAAGACAGCTTCAATTTTACTGGAGCAGGGGAGATGAAAAAAGAAAAAGATAAGGTGGTATGGAGACTATTTATTTATTTATTTATTTATTTATTTATTTATTTATTTGGATTTATATACCGCTCTATCTCCTGGAACTGACTCAGGGCGGTGTACAGAAAATGAAAAACAATACATGT
>JAPKID020008084.1:0-10044 GCA_026931265.2 Tropidonophis doriae
CCTCGACGGCATCGTTGGGGTGGTTTGGGGTGGATATGTACAACTGAGTGTCATCAGCGTACAGATGGTACTCCACCTCAAAACCACGGATGATCTCGCCCAGTGGCTTCATGTAGGTGTTGAACAGAAGTGGCGAGGGGTGACCTCTGCCCTCCTGCCAACACCCATTGCGACTGACCAGAGAGGTAGGATGAGAACCACCGTAAAACGGTGCCTCTCACCCCCAAACCCCCCCAGTCAGTGCAATAAGATACCATGGTTCTCTTCTTCCCCCTCTGAGCCAGGCCACCAAGGTGCAAAAGTTGGCGACCTCTGCTTAAAGAGATACACGATGACTAAGTGAGCATAGACCTGAAATTTAAACATTAGCATTACAAAACAGGGAACATATGAACAGCACCAGTTTTGGTGAATGTTGCAATCAATATACTGTATGTCACTGCATTGAGAGAAAGATGTAGTGGTTAGAGGATGACAGCCAAAGTTAAAACCTATTTGCAGGAGAAATTAGACTTCCCTTGTTTGTAACTGAGTGCACTCCTATTAATACTGCATTATGTCTGTTGTGACTGCATTGGGTTCTTGCATACTATTTTCTTTTATTCGCTGCCCTCTAGAGGTAGAAATAATCAAAATTTCCAACAGCACTTTCAGCGCTTGCTCTTAATAATATCTCAATTGTATGCATGTTTTCAAAATATGTACAAGAATAATAATCTGAAAAGTTTTTTAAAAAAAAACAAGATTTCATCAATGAAATCTTGTTTTTTTATACATTTTTAATATATTCATCTGAAATGGTATAAGGTTCCTGCCTACGCAGGGGGTTGGACTAGAAGACCTACAAGGTCCCTTCCAACTCTGCTATTGTTTTTTTTTTTTTTAACAAAGGTGCCTAGCGATAACAGGATGTGCTGTGGTTTCAACAATGAAACTAGCTTGTATTGGATTATTGAAAGCTTTCCAATTAAGATAAGTCCTATTATTGTCAATATCTGACTGCACTCAAGTATCTTTGTCTGTCATAACAGACAGTTCATTAGAAATTATTGTTCTTGCTGAATAAATCTATTGTCCATCAGGCTGAAAAGTTGTAAAATGTTTGAAAATATCAGCCACATTCCCCACCTTCATGACAAACTACAAAATTCATTACAAAATTACAAATGACTGAATTCAGTTGCTGAATGTAGAAGAAGTAAGTCAGATTTCTAATGTTAGATTTTTAGAGCAGCTAAGCAAGAAGTATTAAGCATTTCTTTCCTCCAAACCTTTTCTTTTTTTATAAATCCACTTCAGCTCATTCATCTAAGTCTGCCAGATAACCACTGTTATGGCTATTATACTACGATTCTCTCCTGACCTTTCTCTTGACCTTAGACATGGAAGCTACTGGTATCAAAGGTTATTCCTTCACTGCTGTGTGGGCCTTTTTCCGCATTTTTTGCAAGCTTTTTGTAAAGCACTGTTCCTCCATTTCTGGATCTGACAAATAGCTGCAAAAACCTCTTCCATGGCTTATTCCCTGAGAATAAGCAGCCTCATCTTCAAATCACAAGATTTTGATGGATTCCATGAGATTCTATGCCGCATGGAACAGATGTCGCTCAGGAGTTGAGGTCATTCATTTATTTTGAAACAGAAGAATGCCATTTGCCTTTTACTTTTAAAAAATGAGAGAATGTGATTTGCCCTGTTCATATTTTCCTAACAAATTTAAACTACAGTACTGCTACTTGAAAAAGTATAGGTATTATCAGCAGAATTCATACCAGCATGTTTTATATGCAAAAACTTGAATTGCCTATTGGTGAAGTCAAATGACACATATTTTTTTTACCACAGCTGCAAACAACCTAAAGAAAAAAAATCAATATAATTCTTTTCCCAATCAAAACAACAAAAAATAGATCAGTTTTTACAGAATATTCTTCTTTTTTCTGATGTGGACACAGATATGTTATCTTTATTATATCAGGCTGTACACATATCATGGAACCACAGAGGAGTTTCCAATGCCAAATGTACAATATTCCATCTCCAGTACCTCCAAATGTTATTTCTTGTAGGCCAGTTCAGTAACCTTTGTAAAAGCTCTCTCTTGGCTCAGGAACCTCAGAAAGGAAATATTATTACAGTATATGCCACCTTCCACAATCTTTTTCTAATTTTGGGAATCCCAGCTCTGCTATTGCCGCTATATTATGGGAGAGATACATTATGTTTAAAACAAGTAACTATTTTCAAATCAAAAACAGATTGCCATTCCCTGTCTCAAAAATTGATTTTTTATTATAAATAGGGATAAAGAATAGGACAATCAGACATGATTGAAAGCAGTCAGAAATAATTGCAAACTTCTTCAGAATGGCTTAAAGTAGCAGGTTTTCAGATTTCAAAATGTGTATGCAAAGGTGAATCTTTTCCTTTCTGTTTTTTTTTCTTATCCTGGTTAACACAAACATAAATCTCAAAATACTTTGTGAGTGTGGCCAACTGGGTGGGCATGGCCAGCTTGATTCTACTCACTGGGTGTGGCTGACTGGGTGGGTGGGGCCAGCTTGATGCCACTCCCAAAACTACTGGCATGTTTCCTCTTTGTAGTGGGTAGACTAGGCCAGCACCTTACATTTTCCAGGACAGCCCCGCAGGCTGGATCTGACCACATGTAGGCCGTATTCGGCCTACAGACCTTATACATGACATACTTGTTCTAAAAGATTAGCTTTCTTTTTGCAAATCTGTCAAACTATCAAGATACCCAAGAGTGGCACCTCTGAAGCTGACTTTTGGAAGTTGTGTTTGGTCTGTGACTATTTAGAAAATGGATGTACTGTATTGGGCTTTTACTTGTTCACTATTATTGGTAGTTTGTATTTTTTTTCAACTTTTTAAAATTTGTATTAGCTTCTTTAACTTTAAGGAGACATATGGGACATATTACATTAAATAATCTAGGAAGGGGTAGTAAAACAGGATGACAGGAAATTCCTAGGACTGACCAGCCAGATAGGCAGATAGATAGCTATAAAGAAAGAGGCATAATAAACAAAACCTGCCAATTGTAATTCTGCAAAGATATATTTCCTTGGTGACCTTGTTCTCTTTTGTAAGATCATGCAGTCCAAAGGCTGCATAATCTTATTTTCCTGCTATCAGAATTTTGACAGTGTTTATTTCTTCACTATGGCAGTTATGAAACAGACAGAAGGATTTCACAGAGTGCTTTGCACCTAATGGTAATCTGGGCAAGGCAATATATGATATGTCATATGCTTTTATTGCTGACATCTGCATGCTTTCCTGGGATATGTCAAAAACTTTGGGTCAAGAAGTATCTTTCAAAAGCAGCTGAATTCATTAAATATCGCAGTGCATTTTTATCACTTGAGCAAGTCTGACTCAAATAAATTATGTGACTTTTGGGATACTGATGAGAAATATTTATTTCTTTTTTAAAAAATCAAGGAATTCTAATAAAAGCTTAGAAAGTTCAAACTTAGTGACCCACATCTGCTATTGGAATAAATAGTCCTTATAATTGGAGCCTCTTGAAGGGCCATGGTGGTACAGAGGTTAGAATGCAATATTGCAGGGTAATTTTGCCAACTGTCAGCAGTTTGATTCTCACCAGGCTCACGGTTGACTCATCCTTCCATCCTTCCAAGGTCAGTAAAATAAAGACCTAGATTATTGGGGCAATATGCTAACTGTCTAAACTGTTTAGAGAGGGCTGTAAAGTCCTGTAAAGCGGTATAGAAGTCTAAGTGCTATTGCTATAAATCAATAAAATTAACTAATTGTAAATCAGAACCATTAAAGATTAATGGACATGGGGATGGTAACAGTGGGTTGTGATATCTACTGTCCTTTCTCTCTCTGCAGCTGTCCTATGTCCTATGGAAGTATCTTCTGTAACAATGCTTGAGTTTCAAATGCATTCATTCTTATCTGTGATTGAATCTTACACCATACCACATACAACATATTATATTACCCGTTATAACACAGAAGGCTGAGACATTTTGGGACACAGAATAACTTCATAGAATTATATTAGCTTGCAAGAAATTTAGGCCAAGGAGGAGATTCCTAAGAACCCAAATATTTTTTTTCATTTTTTTCTTTGAAATATTCAGGAGGTTCATATAGTAGCATCAAATTTTGAATACTTTGTGATAGAGATGGAATTTCCTGTGTATTTTTGCTTTTGCATTAAGGGCAATTTTTAAAGAAGTAACAAGTGCTAATATTTTAAAGAGGTCAATAATGGTTTTTTACCCAATATAGAGGGAGGTGTAATTGAGCAGATGGTTAGAGATATGGTATTAAGCTCTCAAAAAACACCCAGTAATTTCTTCTCTCACCACCTGAAACCGACAGAAATATTATTCTGTAGCACAAGCTTGTTTTCCCCTAAAGACAGGCAGTAATAAATTGCTGACTCTCTCCAGCTCTCAGACCTTTGGGAATGCCACTATATTGGCTTCAAGATCATTTACAATCAGAATCATTGGGCAAGTGATCTGATCCATTTCCAGCTCAATTGCAGCTACCAGGAATCATACTTAACCTAGTTTTGTACCAGAAACCTGAAAGCCTTGTGAAGCTTGTAGGAGTGGGGAGAGCAGGACAATTTCTCATTGGTTAGGACTTTTATTTCTTTTGTTTCCCAGGCCTTAGGTTTTCTTCCCTGTAGGAAGAATCCAGATCTTCACTACGGCTACTGTGAAATTAATGACTTTCTAGTTGTTTTTGGACTTTTTTCTGACTTCTTGAGTGGTTGATGCAAGAATACAGGATAGGACAGTGATGGCTAACCTTCTCCAGACCAAGTGCCGAAAGCGCACATGCCCGAACCTCCAAAATGCAATGTGCATGTGGCCCCGTGCATGTGCCCCAGTCCCGTGCATGCATGTGACCCCCTGCATTCACCCTGCATGTGCGTGTATGCCTCCTGCATGTGCCCCATCACTGCACATGTGTGTTTGCCCTCACACATGCCCTGTGCATGCACACATGGCCTCCCTGCATGCACCGCCCCCCCCGTGCATGCACGGCAGAGACTCAACCAGCTGGCTGGTGGGAGTCATGTGCACATGTGCAGCAAAGCTGAACTGCGGCGACGGCTCGCATGCCCACAGAGGGGGTGCTATATGCCACCTGTGGCACATGTGTCATAGGTTCTCCATCACAGGGATAGGACATTGGTTGGATGCATTGATTAGATAGCATGATATTCTGATCATTTCAAAGTTATTGGTACTGACAGTTTTTGAAGTATGAAAAGTGTGGTTTGGAAATCTCCATTTGGTTCCTAAAAGCTTGTCAATACTGATATTGATAATAGTGACCAGAAACCAAATATTTAGGGATTGATTTTCCCCCCATTCTGCTTAAAGATGATTTCTTCAGGTTGAGGAAAACTTTCATGGCTGGAATTCTGCCACCAAAGGTGGGAGACTTAGATGAAGGATAGGGCTTCTCCCTGAGGTCATCTGCCCCGCTAAGAAGATAGAAAAGTACAAATCTAGCTTCTGAGGTTGATTTGATTCCTCAAACTTGCTTTAATCCTCTTCTGCATAGAGAGAGGGAAATAACTGCATGAACACCTCAGCAGTTTCATTTATTAATGCATAATCAAAATATGATAATAAAACTCAGTAGCATTCTGAAATGTATCCCCAAGAAGATTACATTTCATTTTTATGAAATGCTTGATTTTTCTAATGGCAGTATTTTATATTTAAACTTATTGTGACGATAACTGAATAATAAACTATTGTTAATTTATTAATGTAAGAAAAAATATTATTTATAACTGATGCTTTGTGTACTTTCACCCAGTTGCTAAGATTTAGTGACTGTAACTAAATATCTTACATTCACTTCAAGAATAAAAACCCTGTATATCCTTGGATATTCTATTGGCTCTCCTTGCTGACAACAGCACTAAAATATTAAAAAGCCAAGGGATTCTGCATTCATTTAAAAGTTAAATTTATAATTCAGGCTTGTATAGAGATGTATTTTCATATGACTTACAGCATTTTTAAATGACAAAATTATTCAACTCACTGAACTAAATTTCTTCTTCCTTTCAAATGTCTATAAAAATAAATCATATAGCTTAAATAAAGATGAAGCACAAAGGAATTTTTTCTAATATACAGACATGTAAGATGTTTTAAGGAATTTGAAAAGATATAAAAAATAAAAAGAAATGTAAAAAAAATAATATAAATAATTTCTCAATGTTTTGATCAGTGCTTCTATGGTGAAAGGTATTGTTATTAATATTGATTTTAATGCTGTTATTATCATTTCTTTATGTTTGATAGTGTATCTTAATGGAGAATATATATACTTTTATACATAAAAATTACATATTGTATATTACTATTCTAGGTGCTGGTCATTTGTAATAGATGACATTTCTGTCAATATCCAAATCAATTTGCTTATTTAGGTCATTGATGATTATGAAAATGAGATGATTTTATTTCCCCTTAATTGTATGAATTAAGATCATTTACACCTATTGCTACATTAGAACATATTGTAACATTAGAACCTGTTTTTATTTTATTGACTAAAAAAGTTACTTCCAACTAATTAAAAAAACCCATAAATTTAAATGTTCTTAGTCTTTTTATGGGCATGGTTTGTTTGCTTAACCAATGAAAATAAATTAATAGCATGATGCATAAACAATTTGAGTCATTAAATATACTACTCAATGAATAGTGAACAGTTTTTTGTCACACTCTCTTTAAATAATAATGCACATATTTTGCCATAATAAACATACCATTTGAAATCCAGCGCCAATGCCTTGTTTTGAAAGTAAATGGCAGTAGATTGACCTAGAATTTTGAGAAGAATAAAAATATTTGGTTGTTAGGCTTATTCATTAATAAATAAATAATGTATTGGTATTTGTCAAAGAATTGGTGTACCTTAAAACAATTTATTTCACTGCCAAACTGTTAGCTGGCATGCTGATTTTGCCTATGTAACTTGACAGTCATGAATCATATCATGCACAGCCAAAGGAAGTTTGGGATGGTTGTTGAACTCTGATGATTCTTTGTGAAGTTATACAGCATACATGAAAATATTGAACAGAAGTTTGTTTGCCCTCAGTGGAATTTTTGAATTTGAAGTTCAAATTGTGGCATTCTGCTAGCACATTTAGTAAACTTGTTTCTCTTTGCCCTGCTTTAGTCTAGCTTTCCTGAGACAATAATTTTCTGACCATCCATTACGTGTTAGATATGATTGTTTTGAGAACTGAAATAAGATTTCAGTGCTTTCAACTATAGGTGAGTTTACAGAGGGCATAGGTCCAAAAAACCCCAACAGCCCAAGATTAAAGCTGTGACTGTGATTAAAACTCCACCTCATTCATTCATTCATTCATTCATTCATTCATTCATTCATTCATTCATTCATTCATTCATTCATGTGTTTTCTCAAGGGTGCATGGCTGTTTTAATTACTCCCTCCCTCCCTTTCTTCCTTCAATTTATGTAAGGGAAAGCACTGAGAATTTATTTCTTCCCCTCTCTGAAACTTTGTCTAGGTAGGGTAGAAGTCAACATAAAGTACAACAGTTACTTAGGTTTACTGAATCAAACCTTGAACACAATTGTCCCTATAATATATTACTCAGTTATAGCACAACAAATTATAGCAGTGCTTCCCATTTTCCCCTTCATTTCCCAAAACTCTTTATCAGCAAGTCCTTATTTAACAGTTCTGGCTGTGATTGGTTGTGTACCAATACCCCTCAAAAAACCTTTTTTACCCAAATTTTGGGTAATTTATCCAGATTTGGGAAGCACTGAATTAGAGAGACAAATAATTGATCAACATGAGTTTTCCAACTAATCTATGTGGAGAGGTTAGTAGGTAACCAGTATAAGGTATACTGATTACCTATCACTATGAATATGTATTATATTGTAGAATGTTGTTGATAATTTGTTGAAATGCATGTTATACTATGGCTTGTATTTGTATCTAGGTTTCCACTACAGGCACGGCTCTATTATACCATTGAGTTGGTCATCCCAAAGGTGCTTTTTCAAGAGGCAACTGGACTTTCTGGTTTTTCTTTGAAGGCATTTTGCTTCTCATCCAAGAAGCTGGATGAAGCAAAGAAGCTTCTTGGATGAGAAGCAAAACATATTCAAAGAAAACCCAAAAAGTCCAGTTGCCTCTTAAAAGAGCACCTTTGGGACAACCATGACCTGGATGACTGAGAATGTTGATAGACATTGAGTTGATCTGAATTCTGCTTTATATTCAGTATGAAATTTGAAATACATTGAATAATATATCACTACTCGCAGGGTATATAATCACACTAAACATAAGGAATGTTATGCTTAATCTTATCAATTTTGACCAAATCAAAATGGTTGAAAGGCACCTAATACATGACTTTAAAAGAACATATGTCCTTTATGTACTTATTTATTCAACCTTTCAGGTATTAAATTCTAGATTAAGTATAAGAATACTGAAATACTGTATGTTTCTTCTTTTTTATCACTCAATATAGTTAGTGTGTAGAAAGGAGGAGATATTCCACAATCAGGCTTGCGGGATTTTGTTAGTCAATCTCAATAAAAGTAATTATAGGCTTCCTGTGAAGTTGCTTTCCTGGTACGGTCTACCTACCTATTGAGGTTGACAGATACTTAGATTTATTAATTGAATCTTAACATATGGAGAAGGTAGCATTTTAGGAAGTCTTTTTAAAATATGAATTTGCATAATTGCATTAATATTTATTGTGTTTTGATAAAAAGGCAATACATGTATATGCCCATTACCTTATTTTGATAACTCATGAAGACATGTGGAACATTTATTACATATCTGTATTTTGTTATATATTTCTAAATATTTTTTTCTGACACTTTAAGTCTCCCTTGTCAAATATTTGGCTTTAAGCATGTTATGCTATTGACTGTATTTTCCAGTAAAATAATAAGATTTTTCCATCATGCCACTTTTGACCTGGAAATAGAGTAGAAATTTCTTCAAAGTTTCAAAGTTGGTAAAAATGGTTTAGAAGACTGTTCCATCCATAGACACATTGTGTATAATTTTTTTTTAATCTCTGGAAGTGTTATTAAAGTCCTAAGTCTTCATAACTCACCATCTTTGTATTGAAGAACAATACAGCTAACAGCCTGGCAGTATATGTTCAATGATGTTATAAAAATACTTCATTTTATTGCAATATAGCTTAAAATGTATAATAAATATCATATTTAAAGCTTAAAAAAATCACAATACTGGGCAGCAATAACAATAGAAACTACTCAACCAATGAAAATTGAGACCATAAAATAAAACATCAGATGAAATAGAAATGTTTGCCACAGTAGTTTGCAAGCTTGTTATAAAACCTTGTTACAAAATATGAGGCAAAATCTTTTTCATCATTGATTGTACATTTGTCTAACAATATTACAATATGCAATCGCTTTAAATATCATTCACAGTATGATGAAATGAAAATAAAACACGTGTCTTGAAAGATATGAGAAACTTTTAGCTAAACCATACAAGGACTATGAGAATTGCTGTAGTGCCAGGCAAGATTTTAGAGGGATTTTTAGTGTGAGTGTACTCTTCTTCTTTTCCTACTTCCTCTTCTCCTTCCTCTTTTTCTACCTCTTCTTCAACCTCTTCTTTTCTTTCTGTTTCCACTAAATAACTCCAATCTTTTATTCTTAGACTTCAGACATTAGGGTTCAGGTATCTCGAGAGTATTGAAATATCTTACCCAAAAGTTAATCATTATTAATTTTACATTTGTTAACATAACACTCAGTTCTCAATGAGTTTACAAGCTAAAATTCAACACCAGGAAAAAGCAAAAGATAAACCAAATATAGGTAGAACATCATTCCCTCCCCCTCCCCCCCCAAGATACAATTGATCTACCATATTGCTTTTTTAAAAAGCCGTGAAGACATGGTTTGCAGGGAGTATAACAGAGGAAATGGAGCCAATTAATTGGTT